>JAQIYC010000996.1:0-10765 GCA_034699545.1 Porobelba spinosa | reverse complement strand
ATATAGAGAATGTACTGTACCTTACCTTACATGCGCAATCATTAGCCAAACTTTTTATAAATTAATTCAATTAAACTCATATGAATCAAATGCATTCTTAAGGTTCAATAGAAAGTAATTTACATTAAAAAGCTTATCTTGATACTATCATATTAATAAATAAAGGCTTAAAATACTGCGTTAAAATGTATCTACGTATAATGTATTGATAATTTCGTCTATTTTTCATCAGAGTAGAATCATATTTAAAAAGTTTAATCAAAATAAAATATACTTGGTGAACGTTTAGATTTTGAGTAATATCTCTAGATTTTGAGGGAATCATATTTTCGGGCAAAATGAGAAATGGGCTAGAGCCTAATTTTTCAGGAGAGGGGAGTTAGAGGTTGGGCCAACCCTGATTTAAACAAAACTTAAAAGTATAAACTTAATACCTTTTTGTAATCAAAACAATTCTGGACTAAATTTGTCTGAATAAATATTAGGGATGGCCAAGGGAGGGATCAGGCAATTATCCCCACCTGAGTTATAAAAACCTATATTATCCCTCCCTGAGGCCGCGGCTGAGGTACCCCTTTCTAAAAATTTGCTGGCCTCCGAAGGCGGTCGGCGTCCAAAAAATGGCGCCTGGCGCCCAAAAAATAGCGGTCTGCACCTAAAAAAAAGAGCGCGGCGCCCAAAAAATATAGAGCAGAGCCCAAAAATATATTATAAAATATATTAAGCGCCGCACAAAAAATAGAGAGCGGCGCCAATAAATACGGAACGGCGCAAAAAAAATAGAGAGCAAGGCAATACTTACAATACAATTACAATATTTCTAATTTAATTTCTAATACTTTTAACTTACATTATTTTTAATATTTATATATAATTAAACATTTATTTAATGTTAGTAACCCGGTTAAACTGATAAATTTTAAAATATAATATTACTATAAATAAATTACTTGTACAAATAAAAAAAATTTTAAATATAAAACTCTAAAAAAATATTTCTTTATTTTTAAAAATTAATTTGCATTTTTATTTGCCAAAGGCGGCCGTCAAATATTTTAACTTCTGATCCGCCTTGGCGTCCAAAAAAGTGCGCGGCGTCTAACAAATAGCCAGCGGCGCCTAAAAATATGGAGCGGCGCCTAAAAATAGGAAACGGCGCTCAAAAATAAGGAGCGTTTAAAAAATTTTCTAATATTTTAATTTATAAAATAAATTTTTTAGTTTTTAATATTTTTATCAAATTTATAATTAAAATTATAACTCAAATTTTTAAAAATTTATAATATCTTAAGTTATCAAATAAATTTTATTTTATTAAAATTTTTTTTGTATTTTTATTAAATTTATAATTAAAATTTTTTGTTTATAAAATTTTGCTCAAATTATTTACTTATATTGCTAACTAGAATTTTTGAAGTTAATTTTATATATCTTTCCCAGAGTGCTAACTATGATTTTAAGTATGGTTTTCTTTGATTTAGTCTGGGTTATAAAACTTCCCCAGAGAACTAATATTTTTACAACAAGCAATT
This sequence comes from Porobelba spinosa, assembly GCA_034699545.1. Lineage (NCBI taxonomy): Eukaryota > Metazoa > Arthropoda > Arachnida > Sarcoptiformes > Damaeidae > Porobelba > Porobelba spinosa. Next base: position 9,233 of record JAQIYC010000996.1, on the reverse strand, counting down.
AATCTATGAGCTTGCTAAAAAAAATTCGAAACAAATTTTGCTGATAAGAAGACATTTTCATTATACCAATACAGAATGATAACTTATCAGAGATAAGCTTTTGTAAATATTAATTCATTTTCGTATTAGTTTTTAAAATAACAAAATGTTTTCTTTTAAATATTGTTTGTTCAATTAAACCACATTGTATATTTTGAACAGAAAAATGTGTTTTGATTTTTCTTATCTAGCTCATAGATTAATTGCTCGAACAGTAATGTTAAAAGTCAATTGTTTATGTAAGTTCAGTCTAAGCAAATAGACAATTTCAATAAAATTATTTTATAAGAACTACAGTGATAGTATGTAACAAGACTGGCTTGTGCCTTTTTACTGTCTATAAGTGTTTAAGATCAATAAAGTATTATTTAAATTTTAAAACATTTAATTAATAACAAAATATATTAATTTAAAATTTCCCGGCTGTCCTTAATTTAAAAATTAGCCTAAAAATTATATAATTATACTGTAGTAATTATTAATTACAGTTAGATTAATGCATTATTCAAGTGCATACAACTTAAAAATTGTTGCAAGAATATTTTTTGACGTAATTTATGAAATAATAACTTTAAAGTCTGTGTTTAACATGTGTTGCGTTTAAACGTGTTTTTATTGAATAATGTTTTAAATATTTATTTTGTTTGTGAATCACATTTAAGTGAATTTAATAACAATTTATAAGTAATAATGAGTTTAGAGACAAATAAATTGAATACAAATAATGAAGTATTAAATGAATGTATAATTAAATTAAATAATTTAAGTGAAGAAACGGATTCGTTCTTAACGTAAGTTTGTCTTCAATTGATTTAATCGAAAATAGCTTTGATTTCAAAGTTTTTTTTCAATTCAGATGTGATTCACAAAAATCGCAACAATTTATTGATTTAACGAAATGTTTGTTTGATTTAAACAAACGATTGGTTATCGAAAACATTAACCGAAAGTCGAGTATCTTTTCGGTGAAGACATCACTGAATGAGTTGTTCACAAAAGGGTTCGATTTGGAGCAGATATGGCAACAAATCCAACTCCAGAACCAACCCCTTCTCAACCATTTGGTCAAAGAAGTCGCCACTCTTTCCATCAAAAGACATCTTTTGGGACTCGATATACAAACGCAGAGTCAGACCAAAGACATTGAATCCGAAGACAAAGCAATAAAATATGACAAAAGAGATAATTGTTTCGAAAATAATGAAATGTTTTCTGAAGACGAATCCATTGATGGAATCAATGGCTTTGAAGATAAAAGTGATGTCAAAGACGTGAAACCGAAGCCCAAGTCTATAGTCGATGACTTGTTCTTTAAATTACACGAATTGGAAGAGTTTCTCAACAAAGAAGACATAAAAGAAGAACAAAACAGATCTGGAGTTCAGGAACTGATGAGTGAAGAGAGCGATGAAGACATCGACTATTTTGTTGATTCAGACACTGAAGACGAAGAGGACGTTCTGAACGAATTGAATGGCAGAGAAGCCATGTTTAGCGACTTCTTCGACGCACCCGTAGGCGGGAATGTCGACCGAAATACTGATGAGTTGAATGAAGAAGAGTTGGATGAAGAGGAAGAGGTAGAGGAAGGGGTTGACGAAGAGATCGACACTCGAGATGTCGACATAAGTGATATGAAAGACAACAACGAAATTGAGTTGGATTTGGATGAGAGCTCCAGCAGTGAAGAAGACGAGCCCTTCCGTAGACCTAAAGTCCAATCGAAAGATGATTCGAATGAATCGAAATCAGAATTTGAAAGAATTCAAGACTTACTCAAAGATAAGATCGGACGACAGGAACGGGAGAACCTGTCGGACAAGTCGTGGCAAATGAGGGGCGAAGTCGGGTCAGACAGACGGCCCGAAAACAGTCTTCTCGAAGAACACCTGCACTTCGAGCACACGTCACGACCGACGCCATTGATAACAGAGGAAACGACTGTCAGATTGGAAGACATAATCAAACAGAGGGTTAAAGACAACTCATTCGATGACGTCATCAGAAAAGTGAAGCCAAAAGAGAAACCGTTTGAATACAGAAGAAGAATAACAATGGAATCGGAAAAAAGTAAACAGAGTTTGAGTCAAATCTATGAAAACGAATATTTAAAACAACAGCAAAAAGTGAGGGAAGACGAGGAACAGCCGGAACAGATCGAAGTGAAGAAATTGATGACAAGTATATTCGTTCGATTGGACGCACTTTCGAACTTCAACTTCACTCCCAGACCACCGCAACCGGAGATCAAAATCATTAACAATTTGCCGGCAATTACTGCCGAAGAGGTGACGCCATTGGCCGCCAGTGATGTCATGCTATTAGCGCCTCAGGAGGTCTTCAACAACAAGAAGAGAGAATTGCAAACAATTGGCGAAAAGTCTAAAACCGAGCGAAAGCGCGCGCGTCGTCTCAAGAAGAAGACTCAAAGCAAACGATTCAAATACACGCAAAGCAAACAAATGGCGAACAACAAGAAGACCAAAGTATCCAAAGACAATGAGTCCGAAGCCGTCAATCACTTGAGTTCTTCGAAAAAATTCTTCAATAAATTACAGGAAAAGACGACTCAAGTTGTGATCGAAAGCAAATCATTTGAGAAAAAGAAGTCAAAGAAATCGATTAAACAATCGAATCAATTGAAGCTTTGATCGCAATTTTTAAACTTAAATCAAATTAACTTTTATTTTATAATATCATTAAAAATAAATTCAATCAAATTTGTCTCAATTTCTTGCGTCTCTTACCTGTGCCGACGTGAGCGCCGGCTTTAGCAGCTTTGACCAAATTGTTGAACCGACCGCTCATTTTCGCGGCTTTTCGTTTGTTAAGACTTTGACGATTGAGTGGGAAGTAAGCGAACGGATCGGGTCTTCCCTTCCTCTTCATATCGCCCTTTGCTTTATCCGATTTATACTCTTCTCCCGATTCTCTGTTAATCGGCCGATGAATGCCTTTTCCTCCGGATTTATAACTCGATTGTCTCGACTTCGAAGTTCTAACGCTTTGTTTATCAGACATGACATCCACTTCTGTGTCATCTTCTTTATCGACGTTTTGGTCCATCTCTTCGTCGTCTTCTCGAGACCTCTTCACTCCTTTCCTCTGTTTATCCAAATCTTGTATAACAAGCCGTCCGTCGGAAGACATTTCAAAACTTTCTTTTTTGTCTTTTGGCTTCGATTCTGGATTTTTATGCAAAATATTTTGACTCATTTTATTGCTCAACAAATCGATTATTTCGTTTTCATTCGATTCTTCTCTAATCCAAGACTTGTTACTCTTTCGCGAAATGTTTGTCATTTGTTCTTCATTTTCCGATTCCGCGTCAGAAGAGTCGGCAATAATATCCTGTATTTCATCACTTCTTTTACTTAAATTAAAATTAAAATATTTAACAAAATTTGCGAAAACAAACATAAAATAAAATACATTTTGGAAATATGTGTTTCCGGTTCGCCATCGCTAGCGCTTTCCTTCTCGTTCTTCTTCTTCCGTTCCTCTACTTTTCGAATATTCTTTAAAACCTTTTTATACTCTTCGGGAATCATCTTTGAAATGATTGGAAAACTAAAAAACATTTAAAATAGTTATAAAATGTCGAATAATGTGGAAATTAATGGAAAACAAACCCATATTTTCGAACTAAACGAACAAATATTTCTCTGACTTTGACTCTAAAATGTTTTCGATGTTTGCGATCAATATTTGATAATTTATTTATCAAAAGCTCCAAATTTGTGGACAACTGGTCGGCCGAAGCAGTTCTGAAGAAATATTTGAGAAAATCGAGGGAAGAATAAATGGTTTGTCGATTGTCTGATCCGAGACTTGATATTATATTCTCGATTAAATCACATTCAATGTGTTTCGGCATTTCGTTTCGAAACTCTGAGTACAAACGGGTCAGACATGTGATGACTGCAGACGAGGAATATTGGCTTTTGTGCACAAATGAAACAATCGATTCAATCAAATCATTACAATTTCCGCCGTTTAGTGATTTGGAAGCGTTTGCAATACCGACCATCAGTTCCAATGAAGCGGTTTTCGCTTTTTTCGAGTTAATCGACAAACAGTCCAACGCTTTCGGAATTATTTCATTAAAAACGTTTTTCCAATCAATCGATTCGTTATTCAAGTTCTTCTCAATTATGTCTTTCAAAGCTCTCATTGCGTATGACTTCGAAGACGACATACATTTCGAAAGCAATTCAATCAAAACATTAATCACTTCAACGATATTGTCGTTTAGGAAATCGCGACAAACATTCGACTCATTCCTACAAATCTCTTCTAATATACGAAACGCTTTCTTCTGATCAGTAATCAGTTTATTGTCTTTTGTCAACGGAATCACTAATTGATTGTAAATTCGATTCAAATCTTCATTTCTCAGATACGGCACAAAAGCGCGAATCAAATCCATGAGAGAGTGTCTCATATTCTCATTGTTTTCACAATTTTCCAGTTTTTCCAATAGTTTTGAGAATAAAGTAATTAATAGAGAATTGTCTGAAACCGACAAAAATATTTCTATTGTTTGAAAGATTGAAAAACTTTGGTTTATCTCTTCGTCTGAATTCTTATCAGTCGTATAAATGTTAAACAAAATCGGAATAAAATTTTTCGCGTTTCGACTCAACTCTCTTCGAATCACTTCGTTGTCAATACATTTCGATATATTCCTAAAAGCAATCAAAACATAGCCTCTGAATGAGGGCTTATTCGACATAATTGTGCCCAAAGTTTGTGCGATTTTATTGAATGACTTATCGAAATCATTCGGTCGAATGAAAAATGTCGGCAAAAGAGACCAAATTTGTGACATTAGTATTGACGCCGTCTTCGCAGAGATTACGTTTCCATTCGATTCCAATTGTTTACTCGAATTCTCCAAAGTTTTTGCCAATGGAATGAAGTATTCGATAAAAAATAATAACTCAGTATTTCTCACATTATCTCTGAGCACAGGTAAGAGCCAATTGTGCGATACATCGCTGTTCTCTTCATTCAGGTTGAGTGGACACAATTGGACGACATATTTGGGTCCAAACACTTGAACGGCGCGACCGATAATATGATCGATATGTTTGGCGTAAACGCAATCATAAGATTCACGAATTACTATCAATTTATTGATTATATTAGCCGTAAATTCTCCGAAATTCTCGTTAAGCATATGTGAAATGAGACCGAAGAGGGAATACCAAGAGTTGCAGTACTCGTATTGCAATGACTTCTCAAGACTTGAATAAATCTTTTCGACAATTCGTTTGTCGATCTGAAGCGCTGACGACTCAATACATTCGGTATATGTTTGGTTCAAATTGTTTGCAATACATAAATAAACTTCTTTTGAATCCGAGAGAAGACAAGCCATCGATATATTGAATAATTTCGGCAAATGATTAAAACACAAAGTTTTGTCGATTCGATATAAATTAGCGAAAGCAGATTTGATTGCCTGAAACCACGCGGTGAGGGGTTGGCTGTCGTTGATGTTCGGCTGATAGTCATAGAGGGCTGATATCAACTTCGCGTTGAGTTCGGGGGTCAGTATGTCTTCGCGTGGTTTTGCGGCGAATAGTAAGTAAAGCGCTTTAAAAGCCGACGAAACGACTAAAACGTTTCCGAAAGTCATTTGAGTTAACATAGATTCGCAGCACTTCTTCAGAGAAGGGTTGGGCAGAACAGATAGGATGTCAGTCAACAGACTTAATATATAAAGCGTTGAATTGATGTTCTCATTCACGCCGTTGTCCTCCAGTTTCCGAATACAGAAATCTGCGGTCAGTCGAGCGATTGGATGATATAAATGAGTCTTCGATTGGTTTGTATTCGACTTAAGAATCCTTGCGATCGCCCTTTGGGCGCATTTCCGGATTCGGGGCTTATTGTGGACCGAAAGCGAGAGAATTATCTCAAATATATTTTTGGTTGAACTGAGTTCCCAAACGGCGTACTCTTGTGGTTGAAGAAGAGCCGCTATATTAGAAATAAGCGATCGAACAATTAAACCGTTTTCGCCGCCAATATATTTGGCCAAATAGTCGACAAATACTTTACAAGTTTCGGAAAACTTGAGTCGAATGACATTCGGCGGCAATCGTTTGATAACCATTTGGAGTAACGAAAGAATTGCAGTCAAAGTCTCTTCACTTTCAAAGCTATCCAAACATGTCATCAAAGCCGCGAAGTATTCGGTTTCCGTTTCTTTGCCGCCGTTTGACTGAATTGTTTCCGTAATTGCGGCCAAAACTGATAGCATTTGCTTATGAGTGGCCGAAGACGAGTCGAATCCTAACAACAATTTATTGAAACTAACGTTCGAGCAATTGGTCCAAACGCTGGCAAACGATTGCTTTCCGACTGACTCCAAGTCCTCGTCAGTGCCGACGGTCTCATCGCCCGATCGGTTGTCTAAACGGAGTTTCGATAATTGGATGGAATTGTGTTGACTCAACAGGTCTTCACTCAAACGCAGCGATTGTTGCGATTCTGGTTTCAAATGTGTTGCCACTGAAGACAAACTCTTGGCCTGAAGTCGATGTCTTCTGTTGTCGGGATTACAACTACTGGAACTGCCTTTTGTCCAACGCTTTCCCTTCCCTTTCGTCGCTTTACTCGCGATTCGCATCGCTTTCGACTCAATCTCTCAACGAATTAATGGAAATTCAATTCAAAATACAATCAAATGTCGATTCACTTTGACTTCAATTGGATTTAAAGCACACTTTGAACCGAAACACGTGTTTTACGGATCCGTTCAATAACTACATTGCAATCAATTTGAAGCAAAAATAATGACAAACTTTATGAACAACTGTTTGGAGAATAATCACAGTATATAACGTTGTTAACTTATTTGGGTTTTATTTAATTATATTAAAATTTCAATCATTTTTAATTAACTGATTGAAAATAATTTAAATTTTAATTAATAAAATAATTTATTAAAATACATTTGTTATAATTATAAACAAAGTTATTATAATAATATTTAAATTATAATAGTAAAATTATTACTTAATGTTTTATTCTTATTTATTTCATAAAATCTGTTTTTAAACCATTAATTTATTATATATTAAACACAATACACAAACATTCGGATATAAGCCGGGCGGTTATAAGTAAAATCGGATATAAGTAAAGCAATTTTAAAGCACCGGCTGTTACTATGGAAGCCGTAATGTTAAAGCCGACGGTTATAAGTAAATTGTTTATAAGTAACAATCGGTTATAAGTCAGTCATTTTCAGCGCACGCATTGAATAATTAGTATTCGTTTATAAGTAAAAACTGTAAAAATATTTTTCTATTTTTGAATCTATTAAATGATTTAATGTTTATTTGTATATTAAAAACAATTGTTTTTTGAGTTGTTTTAAACAAAAAATGCTTTAATTTTTGATAATGTCTGTGAAATATCAAAGACAATCGATTTCACTGGAAGTGAAATACAAAATAATTAAACTTTTAGAAGAAAAGAAGACAAATGAAGAAATATATCGCAAATATCCGCTCATTAAGTGTCACAACATATCAAAAATAATTAAAAATAAAGACAAATATATTTCCGAATATGAGAGCACGTGTTCAGTGAATGCGAAGAGACTTAGAAAAGGAAAATATCCCGAAATAGAGAAAACTTTAATTCAATTTATAACTAATGGTAACAACTGTGGTGTTCCGATCGGCTCAGTCTTATTGAAGGAAAAAGCCAATCAAATCGCCGAAAATTTTCAAATAATTGGTTTCAAAGCTGACGACAGCTTTATATCGCATTTTAAAAAACGTAATTCAGTTTTGTTTGAGAAAATTCGCGGCGATTCGGACGGAGTTTCGGAAACCGTAACTAATGATTGGATTCAACAAAAACTTCCAGAACTGATAAAAGATTTTAAACCCGAAGACGTGTTTAATGGCGACGAGTTTGGGTTGTTTTGGCGATTATTGCCGAATAAAACGTATCGAATAAAAGGCAATAAATTTCGATCCGGAAAACAAAGTAAAGAAAGAATTTCGGTCTTTGTTTGTGCAAATATGACCGGAAATGAAAAACAAAAACTAATTGTTATTGGAAAAGCTAAAGAGCCCAGGTGTTTTAAAGGCAAAAACAAAGTTCCAGTTATTTACATATATAATGACAACTCTTGGATGAAAAGTGATATTTTTATTCAATTTCTAAAAAGATTTGCTTTAGAAATGAAAAACAAGAACAGAAAAGTTGCTCTTATTGTTGACAATTGTCCGGCGCATCAATGGATTGCATTAAATAACGTAAAACTAATTTTTTTGCCACCAAATACTACTTCTGTTTTGCAACCCATGGATATGGGAATAATTCATTTAATTAAAACTAAATATAGAGTAAAAATTGCCCGAAAATTGTTGGCATTAATTGAATTAAAACCTAATCCTTTGGCTAAAGACATTGACTTATACGACGCAATACTAATGCTTAAAAAATCTTGGGATGAGATCACTCCCGAAGCGATTAAAAATTGTTTTACAAGAAGTGGATTTAGTATTGAACCAATTGTTGAATCAAATACTGAAAATTTGGATGAATTTGATTGGAATGGTTTGACTAATAATATGTCTGTAAATGGTTTAGAATTTAATGATTACATCAACGCCGACGACGGCGTCGTTACCACAAATTCAATGGAAATATCTTTTGAAACAAATTGTCAGCAAATAATCGAAAGCGAAGACATCGAAGAAGTGGGAGAAGAACCAGAAATCGAATTAGAATTAGATGAAGAGCCGATCAAATAGATCGATGCCATGAATGCCATTTCAACTCTAAAAAAGTATTTTTATCAAATGGACGGCGAGATAGACAATACTCTTGAAATGATTGACAAAATTGAGACAAATATTTCTAATAAAACAAATCTAAAACAGTCACTAATTACAGATTATTTCTCCTAAAATAAATGTATTTTTAAACTTTTGTTTTTATTAATTAATAAATGCTATGTTCGGATATAAGTAAAATCGGATATAAGTAAATGAAAACCAATTCACCGAGCGTTTACTTATAAGCAAATATTTGTGTATAACAATATAATTTATGTGTACATAATTAAAAGTTTAAATTGTACTGGTTTGTATATTTTAGCAAATTATTAAAAAATTTTATATAAAAAAACAAGCCAAAAGTTTATATGTAATGTAACAATT
>JAQIYC010000995.1:0-10768 GCA_034699545.1 Porobelba spinosa | reverse complement strand
TCAATCTAAGCCTTAAACAATAGCTCAGGTATGCCGTAGAACATTTCTCTTTAACGCTAGATATCGAACACATGGTACTAGTTCTTTATTAAAATTATTTTTTAATTTGGATTTTTATGATGAAAAGCAAATATTGCATTTAAAATATGAATTCAATTTAATAAATGTTTATATTAAAAATAAATTATGATATTTTAATTTTTTTCTAATAGACACAAAGTTTATAAAATCAGGGTTGACCAAGGTGGTCAGAAGAGGGCGGGTTTGAGTATATAAGCTCAAAATTTTTAATGCTATGCTGATGCTAAAATTTTAATGCTGAGTTTAACATTTTAGCCCCAAAATTGACGCAATTTTGTTTCCAAAAACCGCAATTAAAGCCAATTTTATTTAACTGGAATTAAATTGGGTTTAACACTAATTTTGTTAAATTTACTCCGTTTTTACAAAATGACGGAGAGGGTTAGAGGTGCGGTCCTGTATAATCCTGTATAAAATATATGTTAAAATAATTTATTTTTGTAAATTTGTAAACTAAATGCCAATTCGTTTCCTTTTGTACGGCTTATGCATTGTATCGGCGTTTGGAAACACAGAAACTAAAGAATAACAAATACGCAAAAAGTGTTATCTTATTAATTTATATGTTTTTATATTTTATTTATAAGCATTTTTATTTTTTATATTAAATATTTTATGCTTTTACTTTAATTTAAGGTTAATTTATTAAAATTTTACTAAGCTTTAATATAATTTTATTTTAATTGTAATTTTTAAATAATATTTTACTAATTAAAATTTTCAATTACGCTAATACAAAAATAAAGTAAATTGCTTAATTCTACAATTAAGTAATACTCTCAAATCGATTGAGAATCTGAATTTAAAAAGTAATGCCATTACGTCATCCAAATGGTTACCCAACAAATGAGCGAAAAACAAAACCTCGAAAATAATACAAAACCGAATATAATTATTAAACGATATTTATGAAAATTATATATACCCTTGCATATACCCTCACCATGGATTTTGTCTAAAATAAAAAGTTATCTTTTCTCAACCCCCCCCCCCCCCACCTCTTATCAAGATTGGTCGACCTTCGACATCCCTAATTATATTTAATACTAAAAAAATTAATTATAAAGTATTATTAAAAATTTACCTGTATATAAGATATATTATTGTATTATCTTAACTAATTATATAAGTTAACTTAACTTAATAATATAAACAATAACTGAGTTTGGATTGAATTAAAAAAGAATAATATATACAATCAAAACCATAATTGTGGAAAGTAATTAAATGGCGATATCACCTAAACCAATTGGTATAATTTAATAAAACATAATTACTCCCTACCCATCCACGCACAAACCACCAAAAGAAATTTATTTAACTTTTTTCATTTTAATGAAAATTAATAATGAATATTTTTTCATAATAAATTCTATTATATATTTTGACTTTATTTCAGTGAACTCCTCGCCAGCGCAATTTTTAAAAAGTGTTAGACATTAGCGCCCTCTTGCGGGTTAATGTTCTAGTTATATAATATTACAGTAAAAAAAATTAGCATTATTTTAATGACACTAATAATCCTTAAAAAAAAGTTTGTTTTAATTATTCTTTTGAAAGTCATTAAAATTAACGCATTGATGCTCTCTATGTGTTTAATAATTATAATATTGTTAATAATTTAAAGGAAAAAAACGCTTGACTTCGATAGCAATTAAAAAATACTATTATAAAGTAAAATAATTTATGAGTTATCACAGAATAAATTTTAATAATAATTTTTTTTCAAGTTATGCCAACTTTTTTTTTAGAAATATAAATATAAACTACAATTTGTTTTTAATTAATAATATAGTTTTTTCTTAAAAAGAGATTTTTATCAATCTATTAAAGTTTGTTTTGTTTTTTCTTGATATATATAATTCAATAATTTTTTCTCTCCATTCATCCATTAAATAGCAAAAACATTTAACTTGTTTTTTATGTGTGATTTGAACTTAATTTTTGTGTTCCTTTTTGTTTTATACAAATATATGAGCAAAAAATTATTCATTTAATTACAATTTATACAAAACTTGTCGTAATTTTTATAGATTTAATAAAAACCAATATTCAGTTAAATTTAAATCTCTTTCTCCTAATTATATTCTATAAATAAAAAATTGTTTTTTGTTTTTTCAATTAATTGAAAATTTGTTGTGAATTTGTTTGAACACAAGTTTGAAAAAAATCAATTTTTTCCAATAAATTAATTACAATTTAATTTACATTTTAAATATAAAAATTAATATAAAAAAGTTGTTGTTTTTTCGATGAGATTTTCACAAAATGTTAACAATAGTAAAAATTCATTTAAAACCTCATCAATGTAAAAAGGAATTGTTGCCAGCTTAGATTTGTTGAACTTGTTTGGCACAAATCATAATTACTTTCCTAATAAGTTAGTCTCAATTTCTAAGTAATATTTGATTTGAGTATTAATTATTTGTAATAATAAATAGTAAATAATTAAAAAAAACATTTTCTATACAAAAAATAATAATTAAATTAAATTAAATAACAAATAACAGAATAAATGTGTTTTACATGAACTTCAAACATGAATTCATTGGTCATTTCAATTGGATTTTACACTAAATTACTATAAATTTGAATAACTTTTTGTATATAAAAAATGGTATTTTTGGCAGTGATTTAGCTATCGATCGATGAACTGAGTCATGAGTTTTAGAACAATTATAATAATTCTAATTAACGGCAATCGGCGGCCAGTGTTCGGGTCAACAGGCGCTCTCGAACTCGTCGGAAGAGCTCTGTTCCTGTTGTCGGTGGTGTTGTTGTTGCTGTTGAAGCAGTTGTTGGCGTCGCCTAAACCTGAAGAACTCCTCTTTGAGTGCCGCACAACGCGCTTCCGTGTCCTCATGTCTGCGTCTCGGCGGCACTGATCCGTACACTTCCGAGTCGCTGAATGGACCTCCTCTTCGGCTCTGGTGTTGTTGTTGTTGCTGCTGGTAGTGGAACTGGTGCTGTTGCTGCTGTTGTTGCCATTGCCGCCACCTTTGCTGCTCTCGTCGAAGCTTTTCGATGAGTTCGGCCTCGAGTGGAGATATAGAATCGAATTCATAGTTCTCGTCGACCGATACGTCCAGCGGTTCCATTGGCGGCGCATATGACGGGAATATAGGCTCCGATTGCGGCGACTCAATGGCCGGCCGACGAGGATAACCAGATTTGGGATATGACTGCTTTGATTGCATGGACTTCGGATATTTGATAGCTGTGGCCGACGTAGAGCTGGCGCTTATGCCCGAACTCTGACCGGGAGAGGTCGACGAGTGAAGTTGTGACGATAGGGTTCGACTCGCGATACCAGAGCTACTGCTCGTCGTCTTGTCGTTGATATTCGACGTCGACTGCAGTTCGCTTTGAGGCTCGTCTTGGAATGAGTCGCCTCTTGAGTGAGAGATCGAAGTTGTCTTTCCCGACCCGTCGTGGCCAGAGCTGCCCCTTCCGGACGACATACTCGTCATACTGGCCCGACTGGGCGGTTGCGGAGCGCGGAATCGCATTTGGTTTTGATTGTCGTCAACAAACACTTCACTGTCATCGGCGGCAAACCTGACGGGAGTGGGTCTTCGTTGGCGAAGAAGGGCTTCGGGCGCTTCCAATAGATTCGTATCGATTGGTGTTTGAGATGGGGTTTGCATTGGAGTCGGAGTTTGAAAACCTTTTAATGAATGCAATTGTAATGAATGCCTAAACATGTAATTACGCACTGAATGCCAATCCATACCTTCCATCCCCTCCTGCCGGTAGGGCGAGGCCCGGGCCAACAGCATACCACTCCTAACCTTCTCGACCGCACCCAACAGTCGGTCTCGAGTGTAGGCAAACGGCTGATCATTAGACGAATCACTGCTACCGGTTGTGTCGAATTTGCTCTTCATTTCGGGGCCAGACATCGGCGAAGGGGGCGGCGGTGGCGCAGCCCTCGGCTTCTTGAAGACCATTTTGGGCGGCGCTATGAACCGCATTTCGTCGCTTTCATCGACCGGTAGTTTAAACTCCTTTCGAGTCTTCTGTTTGACGTAGACTTGGCTTTGAGGCACAGGTATTCCCATCAGGTGTGGGGGAAACGGGACGTTCTGATATGGTCTGGACATTGCGCGCGCGGAGATGGTCGGCACACCTGGACATACATCACACCAATTGGTTATAAAGTTATCGTTAATTAATTGATTTAAAGATTAAAATTAGTTTCAGTCCCTCTTTATTCGTCACATCATTTATGAATTTCTTACAGTTTTTATTGACAAAACCCATAACTAAATCATTCATATATGACGTTACGAATAAACATTTAAAATCATAATTCAATTGTAATTCTTAGCCAATAGTCATAATCGGATTAAATGATTCAAAAGTCAAACCTCTGAGCAATTGATTATTATTCGAGTTTTGCTGTAGTTGTGGCTCAATGTGAATATGCCGTCCGTCGCCCCAAACGCCCGAATCCATACCCAAGCGAACCGACGGCGACGGATACATCGGCGACATATGCACCGAATCATAGATGGCTTCGGGAACCGTCTCTAAGAGAAGTGGTCCGCGATTTATGGGTCGGAAAGCGGGCGGATTGGAGCGACCGATAGGAACTGTTGCGCGCAGTTGTGATACCGAATGGTTGTGGTTATGGCGGTGCAGGTGCTCGTGGATGGGGCGAAGGGCCGGCAGTTCGTGCAGGTGTGACCGCAACGACGCCGACGATATGGTGGGGAACGGCCCGGAAGAGCGCTCGAAGGAAGAGGACGTCTGTCGCACAGAACTCAACTCCTGGTCCATAACGAGCGACTCGGGTGGGAGTCCAGGGCCGGGCGAACTGGTGCGGAACCGGCTATCACGGGGTCTGTAGACTTGGGAGATGTTGTGTCCGGAACGGAATGAATACGATTGAGGACTAAATGATTGGTTGCGATACGAACGCGACGGAAGTGATTGATGAGTAGACGCGCGACTGATGTGCGAGTGGTGTCTGTGCGCCGGGAACTGGATTTGATGGTTGGGTCCGCTCTGACCGCTGCCGTCACTGCGAAAGCTGCCCCTGACTGAGGCCTGGGTGGAGGGCGTCAGGTCGTAGTTGTGCTGCTGGTCGTCGTAGACGGCTTTGGCGAACATGGGCTGACCCTTGACTACGAACTTTCCGTCGGAAGTCCTGCTAATCCACCCCAAAGGGCGCGAATACTCCATTTCGACGTTATATCTCACGTTCTTCATAGCTCTTCGTCGCGCAGGCGATGCAGACGAGACTCCATTCCCTCTCCAATCGGTTCCAATCTCTTCGATTGACTGAACTCGAACGGGTGAACTATCACGTCCGGCCACATGTCGGGACTGAGCTGGTCGTCGCGGAAGGCGTTGTGCACCGAATCTTTGCAAAATACTTCTAATCAATAACTGTATTAAACCTGATATTCCGCTTTTCGCACGTCTGCAACGAAGTAATGCATACAATATAAGCATTTTTTAAGCGCTGCCCACAAGCTATACAGTGAGGGCGAGGGCTATGGCTGTTATGGCTGTTATGGCAGTTATGGCAGTTATGGCACAGTTGGCTTTGTTTGCAGAGTAGGCTAACTCATCGATTCTGACATTCATCGAAGCTATCAGTTTGTGTGAAAGCTATCAATAGATTCTAGTCTTAACTTATCTCAAAGTATTCCTAATTTTAAGTTTTGAAAAATAGTTATAAATATATATCCCGTAAGCCGTGCAGAGAGTGTGCAGTTTAGAGGAATTGAATTTAGTTTAGGATTTGCGAACATTTTGTTAATTTTATTGCAAATATATTCAGTAATTGTTTTAAGTTTTAGTGAATTTATTGAATTTGTTTTAATCAAATCGTTAATTATAGAACTTTTCCTCAAACTCTAACAACTAATGCATTGATTTTTGTTATAAACTCTAATTTTAGTGCAAAACTCAATTTTGTTGACATAGAAGTGAATGACTTTTCCTGCGCTTAATATAGAATTTGATTGAAATTATTGAGTATTGAGTCGATGAGAGAGAGAGAGAGAGTGCGAGCGAATTGAAGCCCAAATTGATGGCTAATAACATGCAAAACAGATAACAGAAGCACTCTTACCAAGTAAACTTCCCGGAGTACCTAAACTACATATAATATCGTCGTGAGCTGTGAGAGCAGTGATGGCACACATAGAGCGAAGACGAAGAGCGGAGAAGAGGAGGAATACGAGAGAAGCGAACAGTGAAGTAGACATAAGAAATAGAAAGAAAATTAGAGTTAAGTCAGAGGTTTGTTGAGAACAGAGATGTTTAGATCATTAATGAGTGAATCGCATGCAGACTAATGGCAACTATTGGTGTCGCCGATCAATCACCTCCTGGTTTACTCCGTTGATGGAATGGGAGCCAAGAGTAGCAGAAAGAGAACGAGAAGAGAGAATAAGATATAATTTGGTTTTTGCTGAAGAGAAAGGAAACGATTTTTTCTCGGTTTTCGATTTTTTGGATTAGAAATGTTTGTCTTTAAAGGAATGGTTCGATTGGACGAGACTTTTGTAAAGAATGTGTTTTTCCTGTTAACTGTCAGATGAGAATACATACTGTTTTAAAGGCACTGGACTATCACCGTGAGAGTGGCCGCCGTTTACGCCATCCATTACTGGGCACGTGACCATCATATAGGCTGTGCGACAATTCGGAGTTAATTTAGGTTTAATGAGAAATATTTTTGTAATTTATATAATAATAATATTCATAGTTTAATCAAATTTAGTTTAAACTTATACAGAAAGTGCTATTATAATGAACACAATAAAATTTGTTCATTATACTGAACCATTTTTATTTTCTTATACATAATGTTCATAATAAGCATGTATTCATTATACTGAATGTTCATTATATTAGCACTTTACTGCAAATAATAACTAAGCGAACAACTGGTTTGAAAGTATTTGTTAAAATGTTTAATATTGGCAACACTTAGGTGTAAACTAAAGAAATAATAAAATCCAAAATGCAAACCTAACCTTTCTCCATTTTCCTCCGCTTTCTTTTATTGCATATCTTGACGATACAAACCGAGAGCACAATAGCGGTGACAAAGAATAGAACACTGCCTACTATTCCGGCAGTGATAGCACGCGCCCCCTTTATGCCATCGCCCGGACCTAAAGAATTTATGAATTATTCAAAGCATAAGACATGTAATCCAGTAGTGGTTGCAGTAGTGGTAGCGAAAGAGGCCATACCTTGAATCTTGTACTCGAAAGGTTCACTCACTTCTCCGTTGCCTAATATACTGTAAGCCCACACACGGAACGTGTATTTCGTACCCGAGTCTAAGTTTTTCACTATTTTTAAAGTTCAAAACAAATTCGAAAATTATTGAATCAATAATTCAATCGCGAAGTGGCTTCGAATGGGTATTACCTAAATATGCGGTGTCTTTGGCAATGGGCTCACTGTACTGCCACCGGCCCTCCTCTTCCTTAAACTCGATCCGATAGTAGGCGACGGCCACTGACTTATTGATCGGCGGTAACCACGATATGACCCATCCCTGAGCCATCTTCTCGATCGAGACATTCCTGGGCACTCCGGGTTTGGGTCCTACAGGGGTTGTGGCCGGTGATGATGTTGGGTCATCAGTTGTACCTGTGTTTTGTGTGTTGTGGTTGTGGAGGATTGTGGGGATTATTGTGGCATCAAATGCAGCCATTGGTCACCCAAAGCATTCACAGCAACTCAAATAAGGCCCGGCATAGAGCCCATGCATTGCCAGCTAAAGCCTGAGCTCCGAAACCGACTAAATATAATAAATACTAATTCACACACTCTCGCTATTACCCTAAGCATTGTGCACTAGTAGCCTCGAACGACTAGTGCAGTACAAGCCTATCGAAATGCATGCTTAATAAAGTAGAGATACACTACTCTTATATAACAACTGCTCTAATTCTTTAGATATATCTCATAAGCGCTTCCAAAGAGAAAAAAGTGTCAGAAAAGAGTAAAAGAAGTGAAAGAACTAAAAGAACTAAAAGAACTAAAAGAACTAATTCACTACAATTTGCTGCAGACTATTCATCCACTCGAATGCCAGTGCTTTAGTTCATCGCCAACTCATGCATAACTAAATTTGTCTCAAGAATGGTGAGTAAGAGCACACACCGACTCTACTCTTCTCAACTGTTCTTCTCTACTCCACTCTCTCCTCAAAACTACAAAATTCTTCAATTTTTTTCTATGCCTTCGCTTTAGAGAAAAAGATTTTCTATCCCTTAAAGTGATATATAATACAAAAGTAGGAAAAAATAGACCAAAAAAGGGAAGAATTGCGAAAAAAAAGTAAGCAAAGTGTGAATACTGAAAGCCCGGCTTAAATCTTAGAGCAATAGGTTTTTTAGCGATTCAATTAAAGCGAATTTTGTGCACCAGTGCATATTTATGGCCCCAACACTTCCAACTGATTCTATTGTTCGCAACTCTTTATCAAAATCTTATTAACTTTTTTCTGCTCCTATTCTATGCAACACTTTCTTTGTGCAAATTTTTACTCTTTTTTTTCGTTCCCTATCTCTTATGAATAGATACGGATTATTCAGTTCATTAAGAGATTTATTTTTCGACTAAATAATAATATAATAAAATTCCGTTTAATATAATCAAAACCGTTTGTAAGCTATGATTAAATGTATATAAATTTTTTGAATCTTTTTTCTCAAAATATAAATTTTTCAGTGTTTTATCTCATCTAAAAGTGTAAATTCTTAATCATTATTCATGTTTAGGATATTCTGGACTAAATTTGAATAATTTCTTATTTTATTATAACTTACATTAATAGACTCATCAATTAAAAGAATAAATTGTGATTTACTAATAAAATAATTATTAAAATAACTAACTTTTCAAATATACTTTTCTGTATTTAATGCGTTGTAATTAAATTCTGTAAACTTATTGCAATTCTTTATAATTAAAAAACATATTTATTCTATTAAGACTCAAATTAATATCTAGATATAGGTATTCCTATAATTAAATTGCCTATAATAAAAATTATAATTAAAAAAATAATAGAATGCTTAAAATTTGCCACTGGTAACACAATATTAATACCTCACCCCCGCCCCCAGGGATAGTATTTCCAATACAACTAAAACCAATTGTAAAACTAATAGTTAATTGAAATTATAATAAGAATTCTTAACAAAACAGAAAGTGAATGAAAAGGTTGTGAACGGATGAACAGCTAATGGAAAGCGGGTCTAAAATCCGGGAATTTAAGCCAAATATGATCTGAACAACAACGTCGACGACATCATCAAAAAACATACATTTTATGCCTACAGAGTATTGTATAACTCATGCAAAAAAGCATTTGTTGTTTAAAGCCATGCATTTTCTGTGTATTAGTTTATGTTAGCGATGAATAAAATTGATCCAAACCTGAAGGCTTTTGCACAGTCGGGATATAAGTGGCGCCGTATGCGTCGGTCGGGTAGATTCCCTTCTGTAAGTCCCACACTATTACCGATTTGAATAAATAACAACTATTTTACAAAAACGCTTTATTCGGAGATTAGGATTCCGTCAACTGTTGGCACAGTTTGTCGCCAAAAGGGTTGATAGAATTTCCTCTTTTTTTAATTAAAATTAGTTTTAATTAATTGATAACAAAAACACTTGCATTTAGTTCTGCCTCTGACTATAGGCGACGCTAATCCGACGCCCAATCGATTCGATGCAAACACTTGGAAGTCGTAATCGGCGTCCGATTGCAAGTTATATAATGTAAATGCGGTCAACGACTCGGGCGGCGGAACACGGATTGTCTTCCAGTCCGAGTCGCCCTGATCTGAGAACCGGTACCTATAAGTAATGCAAAACATTTTAAATGAAATTTTTATAAACAGTCCAAACTTAATTAATAAAATAAATAGATTGGTAAATTAATTTCAAAAGTTTAAGCAAGTAGTTTAGTTAGAATCATGTAAGTTGAAACTTAGAATAATTGGATCTTGAATGAATTTCTAAACTTATAATTAACCTACAAAAAGCTTATAAATTTAAACCCAAGCTTAAAATTATAAATACCTTTTTATTAAAATATAATCTTTATTGCAAATAATTACTTTAAATAAAGTTTAATTTAACATTAATGTTTACAATGAGTTGTCAACAAAAATTCTTATATTTTCCCATTTAAACGCGTTCAACAGATTAGCTAAACTTCAATTTGAAATATATCAAAGCTAACACTCATTAAATCAAATAAATAATACGTGTGTTTCAAACAATTTAAAGCAAATTCAATAAATTAAGTTTTAATTCCAATCTCTGATTAACGATCTAAACATAGCATGTGTTGCAGTGAAGGGGTTTTTAAGCACAAATAGATTTCTAACTTTTTTGTTTGATTGAAAAGAAATGTGGATTACATTAAAAATCTAATAAATTGTTGGCCGAAATATACGCTCAAACCTATCTGCGTATAAAGCACTGGTCGGCAAACAACACAATTAATATAAAAAGCCATAAAAGAAACGTTAGGTATAAATCATAGACTATTGCAAATACAGTTAATATCAGGGATGTGCAAGGTCCGTCAGGTCAGGGGGGGTCCAGGGGTAGGAAAATGGCCGACTTTCAGATTTTTGCCTGGGGGGGTCTAGGGGGGGTTTCAAAAAGTCGTTATTTTGCCTAAAACGCGTTT
>JAQIYC010000994.1:0-10769 GCA_034699545.1 Porobelba spinosa | reverse complement strand
TCTTGTTTGTTCTTTACAATAAAAATTACTGAGTATTTACAAATTCTAAATTTAGATTTATAATTGACAAACAAAATATTTTGAACATTTGAAAATGTAAAAAATTTAAAACTTTATAATAATAAATAGTAATGAATATATTGAATCTTTAATTTGCAAACACTGTTTTAATTTCAAGTAAAGATTTTGTTCATAAAATTTATAATTCATTATATATGTAATGACAATATATAACAATATCAAAAAATCGTATAATTTAGACATGTCAATCGTCAGCCAAGCCAGGGGTGGGGGATGAGGTAATGTATAACCCTAAAATTTTTGGTTTAAATCCTAGGGTGATCAGGTAGAGATGATAAATCAAAAACATTTGTAATTTGCCTTATTCTTACACTGTTAAATGCATTTAAATTAAATTAAAACTAAATTAAGTAAATTTAAACTGGTGTTAAACTTAACTTAGAAATAATTTAACAAAAATTAGCCAAAATGCTCTCAATTTGTAGACCGCTTTGGGCTGCAAACAATTTTTTACAAAGGGTAAAGGATATGTCGCTCAAAACAGGGTATGCCAGGGGGAATTTTCATAAAATTATGATTTTAGGCAAATTTTCCTCCCCCGTCGACATTCCTGGTATAATTAATATAACACCTATTGTTGACCGAATTTATAAGCATTTTATAACAATGTTTTCAAGCTTTACTACAATGCAAGAGAAAGCGCATACCTAAAGTAAAAACTAAGTTATTTTCCACGTTTTTTAATATTTGTAAATATATCAAAGCCTAATTTATCCTATAATCCATTAAATGAAATTGATATAAAATGAATGAAAACCAATAACTATGTAATTGACAAAACATAAAGTTGTGATAAAGCTTATCATTTACCATATGTTGCCATTTATGTTAGAAATTATTATTAAGATATTCTGAATTAAAATTATAGGAAATTACACAAATTAATATATAAATTAGACATTTGTAAATAAATAAATTTTGATTACTTTATGTTAATTATAATATTTATAGAATTGTTTCGGTAAATAGTTCTTTTGTTAGAATGAAAGCACAAATTCGAGTTATTTTTAAGAATAAAATGATTTCTTAATACAATAATAAAATAAAATTTTAATTTCGATTTATTTATTGGTTTCAAATTTTTTCACATAAATTCTCGAATCATATACTATGTACAGTGTATTTGATTCATTAGGAAAATGCAATTTCTCACTCATCTAATCAGATTTGTCACAAAATTTTTGTTTAACTTCACACACAAGTCGCTGGAAAGTAGTGGCGAAAGTTTATATAGTATTTCCGATCGGCTATATATTTAAGTCTGAGTTATGGTCTTTCATATTATTTCCAATCAAAAGAAGTTCACTGAAGAAAAAATTTGAAACTTGTTTAAAGACATTGATTTCTTCAATTTCAAAAAGCAAATCAATACAACTTCTATATAAATATATATAAATGTTTAGCAATTAATCTATACTTTGCTTTTTATGTCAAACTTTAATCAAACGAATAGTTTTTGCAAATCAAAAAAGATTAAGTAATTTGTCTTATTTTTATCGATACAATCAAACAAATAAAAAATCTTTAAATTAACTTAAATTTATTTTTGATTAAGAAATACAAACTATTAAATGAATCGTAATCTCAATTGTTAGACAAGTATTAATAAATCAGTAATAGGTTTGTATGATATTAAATGTTTTTTCAGTTAAATTTTATTGTTTAAAGTAAATAACTTTTTAAACAATTATTGTATATATTAAATAAGGTCTAAAAACAATTTTAGCTCAAAAATAGATAAGATCAGATAAATAGATTCTTAAAAATATAATTTATGTGCAATTTAATAGAATTCCGACTCATTTTAAAAAATAGATTTAATTTAAACTTAAAATATATTCGTCGAGAAAAAAGTGTAAATAGTTTTTAAATTAAAAAAATAGTTTCATTGCTTTTAAATGAAGAAACATTTCAAACATTTGAACGCAATATAAAAAATATTGAAAACAGTTGTATTGAATGTCATAAATAAACTCAATTTAATTTAAAGAAGAAATTTATTACTTCAATCTTGAAGGTTAAAAATGATGTCAAACTAATTCAAATTAAAAAACATAAATTGTATGAAAAGACACAAATAATTTATTATATATTGATTATTAGTTAAATTAAGAAATAATAACATTTTTAAATAAATAATAATTAGATCTAAAAAGTGAATAAACTATAGTTAAAATTTAAATGAAATTAATTCAAAATAAATAAGAAATATATTTATGAAGTTTTATTTCAAAGATAGAGAAAAACATTAATTTGATTAAACGAATCGATTTTGCTTTTTATCTCTTTTTAATATTCAATTGATAGACAAGATTAAGAACTCTATAAAATCTAATTTTCAAAAATAGTTCCGAAAGTTAAAAGTTAGATAAGTTTTAAAACGAATTGAGTTATAGCTGTCTATAATCTGAGTCACGCATCCGAATAAAGTGATCAAAGTTTTAATACAATGTTTTATATTAAATATTATATAATAAAACTAATTGAATAGAAATTAAACTATAAAGCGATGAAAAAACTTGATTATTGATCCAATGAACTGTTCCGACACAGGAGAAGGTACGCGAGAGAGAGAGAGAGAGAGAGAGAGAGAGAGAGAGAGAGAGAGAGAGAGAGAGAGAGAGAGAGAGGAGAGAGAGAGAGAGAGAGAGAGAGAGACAGAGAGAGAGAGAGGAGAGAGAGAGGAGAGAGAGAGAATGCTTTTGTTCACATTTATATCGCATGAAAATCCAAAGAAACAAAACTAATCGTGATTTTGAGACAAAACTAAAATTAAAATATAAAGAGATAGAGATTTATAGAGAGGTATAGAGAGATACAGTATACAGAAGTATAGAGAGGGAGAGAATGAGAGAATAGGTAAGCACTTAGCGATGCGACGAAATTCGAGGAATAGTTTAATTTTATTCTTAAAATTATGATTGAAATGAATATTATTTTCAATTTCAAGATCATTGCTATTAATACTGATATGAGAGTAAGAATTGTGAAAACATACGATATTATTGAAAAATATTTGGTTTCGTTCATTGAAATCGCAATTAATCTATGGGTCGATCGCAAGGCCAACCACAAAGAGCCACAAAAAGCCAGTTTTTGCACATTTCTCGCAATGTTTTATACCTCATGTCTGATGCCTTACCTGTTAAATGCCACCAATGCTTTGGCTTTAAGTACGGATTCATTCTTCTGCAGCTGTTCACAGGCAGGCAATGACCACAAAAATCGTCCCAATCTCTCAATATTGCCCGACTGTTGCAGAACTTCACAAACACAGGCGACTTGTTCCTGGGTGAACCCGAATGACGGCAGCAGTGCTGGTGACTGTGGATTTGAACACCCAGACATGGACATGCCGGTGCTGCTCGGTGGTCCTGACAACTGTCCACTGAGCACAGCAGCACTGGTCATCCCCGGTATTTGAATGGCCGCCGACACGTCGGCCATATGTCCGACGATCATTGCTTTCGGTTTTGTGTCAATTCATTAAAGGATTAATTTGTCAGATATGGAGATAAGAGTTGATTAGAAGACAGTCTAAACTGTAGACGACTTCCAAAACAAAACACCAGTTATTGGAATCGACGCACACTTCTGCCAATCGGCGATAAATTCTGATTTAGAACTCAATCTCTTTTCTCTGGTTTACTTCAACTTTTACTTTTGCTCTTCTCTCAAGAATTGTTGTTCGGATCAGTCGTTTGGATCTAAAGCCCTTGAGGCCAACGAAGGCCAACGGAGGGCCGGGAGAGCGAGAGTAGGACCAGAAGCGATCCCAAAGTATTATATGTTAAGCAGAAAAAGATGAACTGCTTTTGCTTTACTGCTTAAGAAGACTCGGATTGTTGTTTCGGTTGGAATAGCGATGACTGGAGTCGACACTCGAAACTCAGTGCAGACTCAATGCTATCGTTGCAGAGATGGAGAATAGAACCGAAACTTTAAAACTAAAAATAAGGCATTCATTGAGTTGTGATGCTTAGTCTTGTAGAGCGCAAGGCATGCCTCACATTATGCAACTGTAGTTCTCTCCAGACCTGCACCAGTCGTTCCTCACAACTCAATGGCTGCTCATTGCGAGCGCCGACAACACGATTGGCTCGATTTTGTGCTCAACATTTCGATCAACGCCCGTTCCATACGTTCCCTATGCGATATAATAGTGCAGTGGAAGTTCCAATTTGATTTCCACCATCCCTCTGCTCTCTCTCTCTCTCTCTCTCTCTCTCTCTCTCTCTCTCTCTCTCTCTCTCTCTCTCTCTCTCTCCAGTCAACTCAACACAACATACGCTCTAAATAATAATGTCTAGAATTGAGATACACTCGAAATTGAGTTTCATTATCGGATTTATCCAAAATAGTATTATTAGAGAATGTAATGAATATCGATTGGAATGGGGGGACTGTTGGGGCAAATATTTTTCATATTTTACTAAATCGATAAATATTAAAAAAAAATTGTTTAGATCGACAAATATTTGTGATTCGCAATAGTTTTGTCGACATTATTCGAGAACTGCACTGATTTTAATGGCTTTCGTTTTTGCTATACAAACACAAAAAGTGTTATCCGTTTTTGAGCTATATTTAGAAGTTTGAGAGTTTGCGAGAGTTTGTCAGAGTTTGTTAGAGTTAAAGAGTCTGTAATGGGAGTCATGTATGGTTTTGCGTGTCATGAAATTTGAACACTTGTAAAAACAAATACGAGTTGAGAAAAAATTAAGTCTTAATAAAATTCAATAGAAAAAACATTCAAACATTCATTACCAGTGTTTCCACACTTCTCGCTATATCTAATTATTGCAGTTTCGGTGCATTTCTCAATTTTGTAGTCGATTTGGAGATTCCGAGTAAAACAATATAAATATTTATTGATTTCTAAAATCTCTTTTGATTTTTGATTCAATCGTTTGTTTCTAGAATTTCGTATTTATTTTTCAATTCAAATCAAATTTAAAACTCAATTCAATGTATTTTTTGTTTGAAACCAAAGCTATTGATATAAAGTGACTTTTATAGAGAACAACTGTTTGGCCCGGTATGAGGTCAGCGCAGTTGTTGTTGTGGCGATTGAATGGCTTTCCCTCCGATTATTTCCGGTCAGTAGTAAAAAGGAGTGAGAAATGTGTTAACGAATGAAATAGTGGCCAAAAAAGTGTTGTTCAGTCGACGTGTTTGCAGTTTTGAGTGACAAAAGGCCACTTCACTTGACTCGAGTAATGTTGACTCTCTCATCAGTTTATAGTGCAGTTAGGGTTGTGTTAGGGCTCTGTTAGGCTCTGTTTGGGTAAAATGCGGATCAATTCTCTAAGTTTTCCAAATTGTATTGAAAGGCATGAATGCAATTGCCTTGGTTGGTTCTAAAACATTTGTTCGGTTTTTAAATGTTGAGTACAAACACACACTAACACACAAACCAACTCATTGTTAGTCCAATGCATAGCCATTACACACATATTCTGATATACACATAAAGTTGGCATTCATTTAGAGAAAGCTCGACAACAGAGAAGACGTCGTTTCGGTTTTCGGATTTATGTAAACACATTCATGCCTTTGCCGACCGATTCACTGCACTCTACGTTCAAATTGGCGAAACGCACAAACGCACAGTCGGTTTATTACTGGGTCTGCAACGACTCTAAGTATACAAAAGAAAGGCTGTATATGCTCTCTGCAAATTGCTCTCTCTCTCTCCCCCCCCTATCTCTCTCCTCTTCTCTCTCTCTCTCTCTCTCTCTCCCAATAAGTAGTATTGCATTCATTGAATGAACGATTGAGAGAGACTGAGAGAGTGAGAGAGTGAGAGGAGAGTAAAGTTTCAGTTTCAACAATTTAGTTTGAGTGCACAGTTAGTTCTGTTAGTTTAGTGAGTCTTCGCCACCACTGCTGTTCAATTGCCAACTCCAGAGCTCAAACATTCTCTGTTCCCTCTGAGGGCCAAATGCACTGCAGATTGTGTTTAGGTATACGACAACTGCAACACTACAACCAAACCATTAAAAGAGTATATAATTCAATGCTAACTACGAGTAACTGAATATCAATAAGCGTGTAATTTAACTATAACTATATCTTTGTTTATGTAACCAAATGAGCATTAAGTAACTCAATAGCTATTAGAATAATAATATTTTGATTTTACAATTAATGTAATTTTATCCAAATTAATAAACTCTTAATTTTCAAACTCTTAAACTCTTAAACTTTCTTTTCAAAAAACTCTTATAAGTAAAGCTCTTAAGCTTTAAAACTTTTAAACCCAATATTTCTTCAAACTTCGAGTGCAATAAATCCTGTGTTACAGACATTTGAAAAAAATGAGAAATAATATGCAATTGAGCGAAAGTATGGGAAGAGTGCTGTCTATGAGTGAAAATGTATGAGAAGTAGAGAATTTGAGAGTCAGTGAGTGATAGAGTGAGAGACAGAGTATGGTTTGGGTTCGAGAGTTTGGGCAAAGAAACTGATGAACGAACGAACGCATTGCGAGTAACGAATATAATACAGAACCGAATGTAATGTTTGATTCTCTAAATAAAAATGTATTAAAAAACGAAAAACTCATCTAAAGTAAAAACTCTTAAACATCTGGTTTACGTTAAGAGGAAGTTCTAATTTTTGATAATTTCGGATTTCGTGCTGAGTTTACAAGTTTTAAACTTTTCAGTACCAAAGGTTTATTTACGTCTAGTTGAGCTGCGGGCACATACACTCTCATACACTACTCACTACGTGTTGTATATACATGACTACATAACCAGTGAGTTCTCATGAGATGAGAGCCTTTTTTATTCTATAGCTATTGTTAGGGATGCGAACTCTGTCGCCATTACTCAATTCAAAGCCATTAGAGCTATTGATTATAACAAGATTTTGGATATAAGTGTACTCTCATTGCTATCACTGCTATCATAGCTCAGGTCTATTAGGACAGAGAGTGTCTCTTTTGAATTGAATGCTAGATTTGTTGGTGTTGTGGAGCAGAGGTGCACAAAGCGGTCACGCAATTCTATTTAAGAGGGTGAGAAAAACAACCCAATTTAAAAAGTTTTTAAACTCAAAACCATAGTCTCGATAGCAGTTCTCATTCAAAATTAACACAACATTTGCAAAGAAAAATTCTTTTGAAAACATTGCCAATTACTCCGAATCACGCATTGCCAGCACTGCCACTAATCATTACCGCCCTTTAGTCCGACACATTCAATCATTCCACCGCCTCTCCAGACCCTCTCCCGAATCTCCCGGCCCTTCTCCAGACCCTCTCTTCCAACTGCACTCCAACTGCACTCCACTCACTCCTCACTCCTCTCTCTTCTCAGAGACTTCGACACAGAGTTGAAGAAAATGATTGCAAACACAACACAAACACTCGGATTCTTGGCTTCAGAACTAAAGTTCTTATACAAAGTCCAATCGAAACGCATTAGACATTTGGAATATCAATGTTCGCAGTGTTGGCAGTGCTGGCAGTGCTGGCATTGTTGGCACATGTTGTACGGCCAGGCAATGCACGCCTACCTATTTGAGTCACGCTTTCTGAACTACCTGAATAGCGAATGATTCGGTCACATGAATAGGTCCCGAATCAAGTTGTTCGAGTTGTGCGACTCATTCGGAAAGGTTCGTTCGGTTGTCATATTCAATGTTCTCTATTGGCGTCAATACAATGACAAGTAGTGGTGAATTACATTCCATTGTTTGCCTCAAATATATATTTCTTTTTTGGCACTGAGAGGGCATTCGGGCGATAATAATAACGAGAATGAGCTTCAGATCAGCTCTCGATTGTTGCCATTGTTGCCACCAATGACACGACTGGAGCCCAACTCAACCCGAGTCCAACTCATGCCCACTATTTCGTACAAATCCTAAACTCAATCGTAACTTATGACTGCCTTTGCTGTCAACTATTGTTCAATTGGCCATTGATTGACAATTTTTCTCAAGAATTACTGTTTATTTTCAACATTTACATCAATATTTACACTTCTGTTTCATGTAATCGCAATCAATAAATAGTTTCAAAAAGTATTACTAAAATATGATATCAAAGTATTTGTTAATATAAATAGTTTGTAAACTAATATTCAGTTTAGAGGCACTACAACAAAGAAAATTATTATTTACGACTTAAAACATTTCAATCAATTCTCGAAATTCATTTTTTCTCAATGTTTTAAAACCCGAATGGCTTCGAGAGATGGCTTACGAGTTATGCTTTCATTGCTTTCCCTCCAAACCATAGGTCGGCGAGACTTGTGTTACTTTTCTAATGAAATATAGTTTTAAACGAATAGTTTTTTCTCTTCTAAACAATGAATAGAAGGAATAGAAGGGCCGGCAATGGCTATGAAAAATAAATGAGCCCTTCAGGCGATTTGCAGAGAAATGCTATTAGGATTAAATTTCGATTTATGAAATGGATTTGCCAATTTCTAATGCTCTCTCCTCTCTCTCTCTCTCTCTCTCTCCTCTCTCTCTCTCTCTCTCTCTCCCCTCTCTCTCTCTCTCTCTCTCTCTCTCTCTCTCTCTCTCTCTCTCTCTCTCAATTTTAATTTTATATATCAATCAATTAACGGCTATCTCTACCTCTCTCTCAATGTAATACTCGAATCGGTAACAGAATAACAGAATTTAGTGATAAACACATTATTGGATTGAATGCGAAAACAAATTTCTAGTATTTTGTTTTGTAAACTAAAACCAAAGACAGAATACAACTGAACGCTAATACGAGTAATGAATTGTGAATTGAAATAAAGCCAATTAAGGGGACAATCAAATGAATGAATTGAAATCCTGGATCTATTGTTAGTCATAAATCAGTATCATTTACAGCGAATGACGGCTATAATAACAGAGAGAGAAATGATTAAAAAGATTTAGTGATTCGGTAATGCATTCTATGTATACCTCATTCAGACTACAGTCAAGTATTGTAGAGTTGAGCGAAGGTTAGATTATTGCGTCTGAGAACCAATAGACGACATATAATGTAATATACGATTCAATAGGTATTGCATCGAACAGAGCATATCGAGTTGGTTGGGTTGGGTGCTCTGGTGCTGTACGGGTATATAAATGCATTATACGGCACGTGCTTATAGTGGTTCGGAAATATGATAGCCATGTTGTCAATTGAAGAACTTGACCCCCGTGTGCGCCCCCCTCAGCCCGGAAATTGATGTACACGTATCCGATTACTCTTTGCTTTGCCTTTCCTACAATTCCAAAACTGTATGACAACACTGACGAGCACTCACTGCTCTCACCGAACAAACTCAGCAAACCTACCAAACCTACCAAACCTCAGCCAAACCAATGCATTCGGCTTTTAGATCCAATTTTACGTTCAAATATCAAATGTGTTTTATAGTCCTTTGGGGACAAAACTATTTGGAAAGAGAGCACGAATTGCATTAACTAAACATTCATGTCTTGGCGTATATGACGTATCGGTAATGCAATACCAATGCCATCGAATAGAAACCAATATTTTTCATTTCAATGAAATATTTTCGCAACAGAAACACAATTCATATTTTGTCGAAGCGTTTAGTTCTTATCATTTTGTTTAATAATGAGGAAGTTTTCGGCAATACTTTCAGCAATACTTTCAGCAATGATTTTAATGTTGAAAGTCTATAGTTATTCTCTATTTATTGCACGAATTAGTAATACGACTGAGAATTGCAATTCTTATTTAGTTGAATAGATTTGTTTAATTAAATTTAATAAATATGTATTTTTAAATATATCAAAAATTAATTTTATTAATAATAATATTATAAAATAAAAAATTTTAATGTAAGTTTTTAAAATTGCAAATAAAAAATTTAAAAATAATTGATTATATCATCAATTTAGCTAGAAGATCTAAAAACATGTAAATTATTCAACGCCTCATCCGCTTATAATCTTTTATAATCTGCTTTGAGTTGTATTTCTAAATTTAGTCGATATTATGAGTCATTTTTTATGTGCAAAATATGAATTCCAATCCGTGTTCGAAGAAGTTTTAATTGTGTTATTTGATGAGCGCCTGAAACCAATACCAAGACTATTAAGTTTAAACTCTACTATATTTATGTCTTGTTTTACATACACATCATTAATAAATAAGTCTAACATTTGATACGAAAGTTTAATTCGATCTGAACTCAAATCTTGACTTAACCACTAAATGCAAATTTTGGTAATAAAGAAAAAGATTTTCTAACTTCAACATTTTTAAATTACATTAAAAGTTTAACATTTGCTAAACTCAAATCTCTTCGACTTTAATTTCATTTCTGATTTATCATAATTTATGATTCATTACATTAAAAAAATAATTTAAACTCTTTTTATGTAATCGATTAATAGCTGTTTAATTTTTTACGTTTAATACTTAATATTTTTTGTATTTTATTTGATTGATCAAATTTCAAAAATTATTTTAAAATTTTATTAGAATAATTGATTACTGTTTTTTAATTTATTAGTGTAACTTTTAATATCAATATCAATATTAAATTTAGTTTTTATACTATTTAAAATTAATATAATTTAGTATTTAAATTTATTGTGGTTTACAAAATATTTTATTAAAAGAATTAATTAAATCAGTGATGCACAGAATTAATAGTTCAAAATGTATGAGTTATGTTATTTAGTGTTTACTAAACACATATAAAAGCCAT
>JAQIYC010000993.1:0-10772 GCA_034699545.1 Porobelba spinosa | reverse complement strand
AGTGCGAGAGAGAGAGAGAGTGCGAGAGAGAGAGAGAGAGAGTGAGTGCGAGAGAGAGAGAGAGAGTGCGAGAGAGAGAGAGAGAGCATTAGAGCATTGATTGCATTTATTTTGATTACTCTATGAAGAGTTCGCTTTCTTATAGCGATAACCAATAGTTACGAACATTCCATCGAATCGATGCAAATGATGCCATTCATGCCGTTCTGATTAGTGGTGGGACAAGAGCTCGAGAGCTCCACCACTCTATTGCTGGCAAATTATTATCTGTCGGCAGCTATTTGTCAAGAGTGGCGCTGAGCTCTGCTCTGGCCATGGCTTGGCTCTGCACTAAGACTGCCTAAGACTGCGTGAAGCCTTGAGGCGAACCGGGCAGACCAGGCAGACCAGGCAATAGGCAATTTCGAAATTCCAACTTTATAGCTGCCGACAGGGACTCTGCCATCGACTGGTGCTACAGAATACAGTCTTGGAATAGGGTTACACCACGCCTCCATGTGTTAGCAGCACTACCAGCACTACTTCTTGATTCCAGTCCTACTCACTGTGAGACTGCTTTCCAGTTTAAAGTGACGCTCTCTCTCATTACCCATACATATTGAACCACCACTTGTTCCAACTTGTTCTCTGTTATTGCCATTTGATTTAAATGCAAAATATCTGAAAATATTTCCACAAATGCATCTCCGGTTCTCTTTCCTCTCTCTCCCCCTCCTCTCTCTCTCCTCTCTCTCTCCTCTCTCTCTCTCTCACTCACTCTCCAGCCCCTCTGAATGTGCCCCTTAAGCAAAATTATTAAATATTATTTGAGTGTTTTCGGCTATAATACGAGTGTTAAGTTTCCTATTAGTTTGTCTAACAATAAAACCCAACATTTTTTCGAAATATTGGTATAATTTTTACATCTATTTAGCTCTAAATCATTATCTTCGAAGAGATCTCAAACTTAAGATTCTTAAGCGATGATAGCACTGAAGGTTTTTATTTCAAACTAAAGTCATTTTATTTAATAAATTTGAGGCAAATCTATATGTTTTCCAAACTCTTAATTGGGTCCATATAATGGCAAAATCGGGAAAAGACTAATCAGAATAAAACATGTTTTTCGGTTTCTTTGTTGATTGTGGATCAATGAGATGGGAACGGGAACGGGAAAGGCAACTGTTGGCATAGGCTGAGCTGAGGCACAGCACAGGCATGTGTTGAATGGCGCAGTTCTATGAAACTGAACTCTCTCTTGGATTCTGAGAACTCGCGGGAGTGTTCGCTCCCTATGTCTCAAACTTTACAAGAATTCAATACTTTTTGGCAAAACATTTCATTGAAATGAATGCAATTTATTCTAAATTCAAATCCAAAACAAACACAAAATGATTGCAAACAATAACAAACGGAATTAGCAAAGAGTAAGAGTTTGGTCATATAATGTGATGAACTGCACATCCCTTTCTGTCTGTGCAACCCATGCGTAGGCATTGCTATCCGAACTAATTTAAATTCAAATATCGACTCAATGTCTAGAGTTATGTCTAATTAGAATTTGAATGCATTTCAGGATCTGTTGCGCGAATGTCAGCTTCAAATCGAGCGCATAATGGCCTCTCATTTACCTGAAATAAAAGCCGCGAATTCCGAGAACTATCCGCAAAAGTTTGCCGATTCCAGAGACTCCAGAATCGCAAACACTCCAGAAGTTTATGGAATCAAACATCACGTAATCGATTCGGATGACTGTTCACAGAATGAAAGTCCCGCTGATGTTCAAGACATACATTTCTGAAGCAGTATATTGTGATCATTGAGTAGTGATTTTATTGGAAAACTTTGACTGAATTGCAGCTCATCTTTAAATTTGGGAATTTGTGCTAATATTCCACATCAACTGAAATGAATTAAATGATCAAAAATTGCGATTAAGTCGTCTTTAGTAACGCTTTGGTTCAGTCATTTCAACTCAATATTTATTAAAGTATATAAATACCAATCAATCCATCGATCAATCGATGCATAACTTGAAATAAAAACGTAATCAATAAGTGCTATAATTATTATAAACACAATATTCATTGGGAAAGCATATGAAGAGAGACTAAAGCGATAAGAATGAAAAAAACTTAAATTATTTTATGTATTATATTATTTCAAATTTGACTGAAAAACAAAAAGAATCGAAAAGTAATTCGATTTAAAAGAAGAGAAAAACGAGAGAATTGTAAGAATTGTGTCGAGGATTCAATGATTGCTGAGTTGTGCGTTTGGTTGCATCTAATGGTAAAATAATGATAAATTTGTGTAGATATCAGTGCAGAGCTAGTCTAGTCAGACGCCGTAATAATCAACACTTACTTCCGCTGTCATGTGTGCACAGAGACCGACATTTATTCGAAGCCAACATTTTTTAAAATAAAATTCAAAATAAATTATTATTATTATTATTATTATAAATATAAACCGAGAAAATCTCTGACACCAGAAAACTGTTAATATTATTCATTATTTGTTTTATTGCTCTATTTGTATGAAATTTTTTTTATATCAAAACTGATAATCAATTGAGAGTTAAGCACAGATTTAATGTAATGTTATTTTGAGAAACATTTTTGAAATTATTTAAGAGATAAAGAAAACATTCCTAAAAGTTACTAAAATTCGACATAATCTGAGGTCTTGTGTTCGCCTATTGATTATTTGTGGGTCAATAAGTCAGTCAGTCTTAGCGACAGTTTGGTTAATGTCATGTCATGTCATGTCATGTCGAGTACACTATTAATGCAGAACTTAAGACACTTTGACTTTTCTCCAAATCGATTCACTACGAAAAGTGTAAAGTGTGTGAAAAGGTCACTAAATTTTTATTTTTTTAATTGATCAGAATTTTAATTCAAAACTATTTTAGAAAATATTTTAAGTTTTACTTATTATTAAAAGAATTGTATTTATATTCTTAATTAAAGCAAACAATTGTTCTGAAGTCAATCGAATAGAATTGATATTTGATGTCAGACTTAGACAACTAATCAATAATTGAGATCTAAAGTAAATTTTTTGATTTAAGAGTTGACCACTTCATCAATCATTTTAAATATTCGTTCAGTTTATATAAATATGTATTTGATTTTAATTTCTTTTTTTGTAATTATCTATATTTTTAAAAATGTGATGAATTTCGAAAGAATTTTTCAATTGTATAAACACTAAATCATTTATTTTTAATTAAATAATTAATTCGTTTCTGAATAAAATGATTTTTAATTTTCAAACAATGTTTCGATTATTTTCGAAATTAGAATCAATTTTCATTAATTAAGTTCTTTTAAAGTTCGAAATTTTCCTTTTCTTCGATTGTATGGATTTGTTGTGTTTTTCAATTTTTCTTTTAGTACTTCTGACCACTTCGTTGACCGACTGAAACAAATTAATTAATTGTCGTTAAAAGTGTGATCGGAATGTGAAAGAGTCTAAAGTAAGTGAGACCTGAATCGCATTGTTTTTCTTGCGTTCAATCCTTTTGAGCGTTAATTGCGTTTTTGCTTTTGTGTAATAATCGCTAAACCTTTCGGTTCCGACGATATTATTAAAGAGTTGGAGAACTTGTTTAGTGAGAACTACCAGTTCGTTGTCTCCAGTGTTTGACAGTTCGGCTGAATTTGTTTCGGCTCTACAAAGAAGTGGCAAAAAGTTCGGCAAATATTGTTCGAGTCGTTCGTTCGCGAGCTCTACCGCCACGGCTGCCATCCATTTGAAGACTGAAATGCGTTTTTTGGTTAAATTCGGACTATTTTTCACTTCATATTTCACTTCAAATATCAGTTTATTAGTCATCCATTTAAAAGACGAAACACTCGTGTCTTCAGCCGACGCTTGAATGAAAACTCGAGAAATATAGACCAAATTTTTGATCAATTGATCGCAAATTACTTCCGCGTCATATATATCGCGGAATATTAAACACAATTTAGAAGATATTTGTATTAATTTTTCCTTAGTTTCAGAAATAAGAAATTCATAACTTTCTGACGGATTGTTCATAGAATTGGCCAAACATTCGGTCGAGTAATGAGAGAACAATTGACCAAAAATTTGAGTCGAAATGACTCGAATCCAAAGATGTGGATGCAATAGATGGTAGGATAAGATGTAATCGAATATCGCGTTCACGTCATCGATGAACCGACTCTTCTTTATGAACTGCAGATCCGCTTTCATTAGTTTTATGAATAGATTCAAGTGTTGGTACACAAGACTATCGGTATTTTTCACACTCCCAGTGCTCACTACAGTCTCGCTCTCATATCGGGTCGGATCTAATTGCTGTTTCAGAAATGGCAAACAAATAGGCAGTCGTTTAAAGAAATCTTTGTCTTCAACTGACATAAACAAAGAGCACAAATGCGAGGCTAAGAGTCGTTGAAGAACTCCATTCGACTGAAGCCATGGGACGACCATATCGTTGAACAACTTATTCCTATCCGATTCCGTCAGTCGTTTCAATAGCTTTTCGACTGAATTCGCGACCAATTTCTTGCACTCAGAGGACGACTCGTTGACCAATCGGGACGAAAGGGGAACAAAAAATATGGCAATGTTTTGATGCAAATAGTCATAACTTAGGACTGATATGACTTGTTTCAGTACATTGAGAGCCGACTCCCGACCCGTTACGGTCTCGTACTCGAGATGACGAATAAAGAAATTAATTCTTTTCTTCAAACTGTTTGCCTGAGAATATTCAATCAAATATTTAGTCGACAATTGGCTGCAATTGTTTCGGATGTAATCGATTTCGGAAGTGATGGCCATTTCGCCTATTTTTTTCATAATCCGGTGTAAAGCCATTGAATTGTGTTTTCGACTTAAAATCGATTTCAAAATTGTGAAAACAGTCGATTGACGCGAATCGTTGCTCAAGTCCTGGTCTACATATGACAATAGGACAGTCATCTGCTCTTCATTTATGTTGACATCAGTTCTGTCTTTGATAAACAAACTCAAAGTCTTAAAGCAAAGCAAAACCATCTGAACGTTATCGTCGTCTCTGTCATTGATACCGAATTTCGCGTATTTGTGAAGTAAAACAAATATTGTTTTCATTATAGTTTCGGAATGACTGCCAAATGCCGGCAAATCTTCAAACTTCGTATACAAAGAGTAGAGACATTGTAGCGAAACTGTCGTTAGTTTTGGGTCTTTTGAATCCAAAAGACTTTCAAATATTGCGATAAAGGGATCAACAAGTGATAGGTGTTCACCATTCGAGGCCTGGACTCGATTTTGTTTAATGAGCGCTAAAAAGCAATTGAGTCCAAACTCAATGACAATGTGTGCGTTTGAGGCCTCACTAATTCTGGTCACTCTTTCCGCTCTTTGGTATATGGGTTTGGATATAAGAAA
Source organism: Porobelba spinosa (assembly GCA_034699545.1). Lineage (NCBI taxonomy): Eukaryota > Metazoa > Arthropoda > Arachnida > Sarcoptiformes > Damaeidae > Porobelba > Porobelba spinosa. The sequence continues at coordinate 5,381 of JAQIYC010000993.1, read as the reverse complement.
CGAGTCAACTCTTGTGGGCTTCGGTTTCACTACTTTTTTGTTTTGGCTTTCATTGGATTTCATTTGCATATCAGGAATCATATCATTAATCAAACCATAAATAAAAAGTAAAAATGTCTTCTCATTAAGAGCTGAGTTGGCGACCAATCCCTGTCCGACTTTACTCAAACTTTGAGACACTTTTCGTATAACTTTATGATTGTTTGCTTCCATTAAAGTGGTCTTCAAAGGCATCAACAATTGAGTCAAACATTTTTCCGAAACAAAAGTAGCGATAATCTGGAAAATGTCAAAACTCTTACACTTTTTCGCTTCTTTCAATTTAGTGGTGATTTGTGAGATGTCTTTCTCTTCCGACAAATTGCCGAACAGTTCTAAAGTGCAAACTTCGAGCAAAGAGTGCAAACAGTTGTCCAAATCTCCGCAATTCAATTGTGGTCTCAATTCTGATAGAATCGCGTGAACTGTATAGACGAAGACATGCCTTTGGTATCCCTTAGTAAGTGTTGCGCGCATTTCGTTGAAGGCATACATCAAATACTTGGGACCCAAACACTGCATCACTTTTACGAATGTATTTCGCGCCGAATCGCGAATACTCTGAGCTCTCGATTGCAGGAATTGACACAAACGTAGAAAAACACTCGAAATGTTTGATTTTAACACTTCTTGACTTGAGTTCATTGCTTTCAATAACTTAATTATAGCCAAAGCTATCGGAACTCTTTGGATGTCTTCGTCTTCTGGAAACTCACTCTTCATGGAGTCGTGAGAGAAGTCTATTTGAGATTTTTGATGCAAACACTTGTGAAGAAGTGGTAACAACCGATTCAAAGTTGATTCGTAAACCCTATCGTTTGACTTCAATTCCCTGCCAACCACTTCCAAGTCTTTTACCCTTATCTCTACGTCTACTTCATCTTCTAAATCTTCCTCCACATCCTCTTCCTCTTCCCCTTTCACTTCCACTTCCATATCAATCGATTGGTTTGATTGCGAACAACTGGTAAACGAAAAGTTGTCCAAAATTGAAGAAACAATTCTTATATTTATTTTTTGATCTCCTTTTTGTGCAATGAGTCGATTGACGTAATATTTCAATAAAAAGTAGTATTTAGACCATTGGGTGTGTTTAGCAAAAGCACCGATAGCTTCGATCGATGCGTTCAAAAGTGATGTTTGTTTAGTGTAATGAATATCATTCAAGAAGTTTGTGGTCAAAGGAATGAGAAATTCGGAAAAAATTCGGTTCGAAAATGTTTTGAGTAAATCGTCATTTTTGGCCAATCGGCTCAGCGCTCGACTTCTTCTGTGCAGTTGAATGTGCTTTATATTGAGCCAAAAGTCTATTTCTTCGTCTTCTTTGTTGCAGAGAAGTGCCAATTGTTGCAGAACTGGGTGTCTGTGACCACAGATTTCGATCAATGAAAGCAATAATTCAATTAATTGATTCCGAATTGTTTCGGATTTGTGTCGAAAGCCCTTAGAAATAGTTGAATATAAAACTAAATTTATAGCAAATGTATTGAAGAGCTCGTTGTCTCCCAATTGATCCAATCGTTTCAATAGATTTCTGATTGTTTGCGACGCCGACTCTCGAATAGCCATATCATCACAAAATTGGATAAAATAAAGACAATTATAAAGAATTGTAGAAATAAACTCATAATTGAACTCAATTTGTGAAATCGACTCAATTTTCGAGTTAATCGCTTTGAAAGCATTGATTCTTTTTGGATAATCTGGTTCTTCAGGAAACTTCGGATTAAAGGCGTTTACATCAGAAATGAGTTGAGACAACAACCGCATATCACTTCGTGTTCTGACCAACACTTCCAATGTATTGCAGAGTTGTGTTCGCGAAACGCAATTAGAAACCACTCCAAACAATGGCATTAAATACTTCAATATGCGATTGACTTCCGATTGATCAATATTTCTGACCAATTGTGTCAACGCTTTAATTGTTTGAAGTTCTTTTGACTCTTCGTTCTTCTTCACATCAATTGAATGGATCAAAAGTGAAACCAATTTCTGACTTTCGTCTGATTGCGTCACATAAGAGCTGAGTCGCGACAGAATATTCAGTTCCTGTGCACTAAAGCCCGGATTCATATTCTTTTTCTTTTGTTTTGAATCAATTTTCTTATTGTTTTCAAAGTTTATACGAATTCTATTCAGAATTTGTTTAGTGAACGGAAGCAATAAAACTGTTCCCAGACTTAAGCCTTGGTTTGAGGAATTGATTGATATATTGGTTTCATTTACTTCAATCTCTTTAATATTCTGTTCGTCAGTATCACTGAAAGTGTTCAAAACTAAAAGATTGTCTATTATTTCAGTTACTGTCTTAACCACTGGTGTCAGAGCTTTTGGATTTTCATAAATTTTAATAATGACAGCAATTGGAGTCAACTCTTTGTCGGTCGGATCACATTTGGCAAACATTTTGAAGTAACGAGAGTTTTGACTCAAACACACAAAGAGTGCCAACAGAGGAGAGGGAGTGCTCAGGCTTTCGGTGTCCAGATTAGGCAACATCGGCCAAATCAGGCTTTGGAACAGTGCGTCCACTTCAGCACTGGAATAGCTGTATGTGTCGATTGATTCGAAAAAACTTTTGAAAACTTTGAAACATTGCGACCGAATGTCTTTGAGTTGACTAATCGAATGGCCATTAATTGTTCGCCGATTTTCCGGCAATAATAGATGAGAGACTAATGTCGAGACAACGACCAGAACTTTATATATGTATGAAGTGATTGAATCCCAATTATTTCCGAAATGTTTTAACACGAAATGTAAGGTTCGTATCAGTGCTTGCAATTGACGCAAAGGAATAAATTCTTTTGCATTTACTTTCGATTTAATCGTTTGATTAATTGTTTTGTAATCGTTTCGAACGAATTCAATAATAGGCGCAAAAACAAAGTCCAAAAACAAAATCAATTCGTTTTGATCGAAAGCCGACAATACTTTCAAAATAATAGATCGCCGAAAGTCTGCCTTATTTTTGCCGTGACTTTTGGTACCATTAGTTGAAACCATTTTGCCGTAAAGTATTCGCATTAGAATTGGCACTAAATTCGATCGATTCTCACTCTTCAGCACATTTTCCTCACTTTCAGAGTTCAAAATAAATGAATAGATTTCAGACTTAAAAGTCTTTTCATCAATAAGTCTCAAGAAATTATCGCTAAATTCACTTAAATATGAGTTATTATACTTTGAGATACAAATAAAGGCGTTTTTTTGAACTTCAGAATCGGGTGAACTCAACAAATTGAGATAAAACTCAAGAAGTTCTTTCTCTCGATATAAAGCCTTTGGATTTTGGAATTTTGATAAAACAGTCAAAAATGAAAATAAAGTTTTCCAAAGAGTTTTGCGACCAATAGTCGGCTTATTTTGAAACAATATATCATTATTTTGATCTTCATTTGAGTCGATTTCCGTTAAACTCTCATTCAATTCATTTTCTATTTCTATATTTTCTCTTGAATTTTGTCCGAATATCAGATGAAAACTCATTTCGTTATTAATAAATTCGAAAAATATTGAAATAAATTCTCGATTCGATGGTTCGACGGTATCGGTGAACAGATTCATAGCCTTTAAGAGCAGAAGTCTGTGATTCGCAAAATCGGGTCTTTCTATCGAATGGTTGTGAGAAGTCTCCAAATTTAGATAATTTTCGATATCTTTTTGATTATAATTTAAATCAAATGTATTGTTTGAATGCATTTGTTCAGTCGTTTCTCTCAAATGATTGAATAATATACTCAAAAACATCTTTTTCTGTTCAACTCCTTTAGCAAAGCCGTCAATAAGTTTGAGAATCGGTTGCCATAAAAGTGAGAAATTCTCATAAAGAGAGCCAAACAAGTAGTAAATCGGCATTTGTTCGAAGTTGAGTCCACCGGAAGTGGTCAATGGAATTGAGTGTTTGACGAAAGAGTAGTCGAGATTTTGAAGATATTTCAATTTTTCGCGATATTGTCGTAAATCAGCGCTAATTGATTCGGCATTAAAACAAATGTCAAAAACGGATTCTTTGGTGAAACTAATGTCTTCAGATGGAGGCAAAGGCGGATCAAATAATGTCAAAATATGAAGTGTAAGAAGTCGTTTAGTTCTGGAGAACGACAACAAATTCTTTTCGAGTGTTTGGCTATAAATTTGTTCCAAAACATTCAAATCTAAAGAAGTTTCAGTCATTTCTTTATTGAAGGAAAGGTATAAATCAAATGCTTGAAGTACTTCAGTGTTGGACGGATTGGCATTCATTAAGTGAACGAAGAATTGAGGCGTCAGTTCATCGATAGGTTTACCGTTTTTCAGTAAAACCAAAGCAACGATAGCTTCGACGACAACATATCCGAACCAAATATTATTTGAATAATTAGTCGAAAATCTTGACTCGAGTTCGATAACAGTTTCGACTATAGTTTTACTCAATTTCCTTTCATCACTGATTGGAACTAAATTCGGTAAACAGACAAATGTCGACCAAATTATCTTCACGTCATTTGACTTATTAATCACATCGAGAAATATCTCAACAATTTGTTCGTCAAATTTCAACACATATTTCGATACATTTTTAATATGCGTCCCATATATAGGTCGCCGGCGTTTCGTTAATATTAATTCTGATAAAAAGTTAATAATCGATGAAAATTGATCCAAATCTGAAGAACTAGTCTTCAATAGATGGGAACAAAATGTCAAAACAGAGGGCAAAATGTTTCGCTCGAATGACGAACAGTTGAAAACACTTTTTGTAAACTCAAATATTTGTTTAGTAGTCAGACAACCAGAACCGAAGAGTTTTGTGTTAAACAGTTGAATGTCTTGAATAGGAATATATGAAAAACAATTAAATAACAAATATTTCATAGAATATAAAATATTATTTTTGTCGGTTTCATCCAAACCATTGTTGTCTAAATATTTAGTCAAACATTGAACTAATTTCGATGGCTTTTCAACTAATTCACAATTTTTATAACCAATCACTGACTCGAGTAGAGAAACAACTTTTTTCACAGCAATTGCTTTTAAATTCGATTCAATCAAAAGTGTTTTCCAAATCAAACCCGAATTTTGTTTTGATATGTATTCGACTAAGAGTTCAAACACGAGACCAATAGTTTGATTTAAATTATCGTTTTGTATATCAAGATATTTGTCAAACAATAAAGTGATGAGTGTTTGGGCAGAGCTATGAAAATCGTTATTAAGGCCTTTGACTGATTCGAAGAGCAGTTGTCCGACTCCTGACACAAGTTTCGGGTTTTTGGACACACTTTCCAACACTATGTCTAAAATCAAAGACTTGTTCTGAGCTTTTCTTATAAGGAATGAAATTGATTCCGACG
>JAQIYC010000992.1:0-10775 GCA_034699545.1 Porobelba spinosa | reverse complement strand
GATTATATCCGAGGTAAATATAAGCAAAATCTATCAGTTGGTGCTTTGCAAGTGCAGTGATTATAACCGAAAATGCTAATAAGCGAGATAATTATAACCGGAGTATAATGTACAGTATATATACTGTAGTTAGGAAAATTACAGTAATAGTTGCAATAATTATTGTTTGCAAACATTTGACATTGATAATGCGTTTTTGATACGAATTCGTTTGAATACGTTTTGGTTTCTAAATACAACAAAGAGACGAATAAAAGACAAATGTTTTAATATTTCAATTCTCAACATATGGTATATTCTGTAAACCGAAATAATTTACTTAATTAAGTAAAATTGCATAAATTCATTGATTTATAACCAGTGTTGCCCAGATTAAATCAGGTCAGCAAGGGTTCAAGTAGAGGTAAATGGGTTATTTTTTAAATCTTAAGGGGTCTGGTAGGAGACATCTAAAAATAAAATGGCATTTTCCACCTAGTTTTTTAAATAACATAATTTATGACTAAATTAAGGTTAAATGGTTAAATCTAGTTAAATTAATTAAAAGTTTAGATTCAGTTAAATTTAGCCACAATTTTAGGGCAAAATAAAAAATTTTTGAAAAAAACTCTACCCTCGACCCCCCCCCCCCCCCAGGCAAAAATCTGAAAAATCAATTATTTTCCTACTCCTGAACCACCTGACCTGACGGATCTTGCACATTCCTAGATTTAATCAAACTTAAATTTAGTTTTAAATTGGCATAAATTTTGTTTATATTTTTGCCAACCTCTAACATACCCAAAGGTTTATAGCCAACATTTCAACAAATCAACCTCAACCATAACCTCCACTTAAAAGCAGGGATGTCGGTAGTCGACCAAGTTAGGGGATCTTGGGGGGGGGGGGGTCAGCTTTAAAAATTTTGGTCAAAACTCTTGGGGTCATGGTAGGGATTGGCGAAAATATAAGTATATTTTTCACTAACTTACAATTGGATTTAAATTAAATTTAAACCGAATTTAAACTAAATTTAGGTAAATTAACAAATTTTAAAACGGATTTAGTACTAACTCAGGCCAAAATGTAAAAAAATTAATTTTAAAATATGTTTGTTAATGGCATAACCCCTATCCGACATCTCTGCTTAAAAGTCTGTCGACATCTCTGTTTATAACACAATTTTAATTTGTTATTTCAATCAGAATTAGAATTTATAAACCATTTTAAAAAATATTTTTGAAAATTTTGTATGAATTAAAATTAAAAATTATTATTATTAAAACTTTACTCAAAATTGTTAATAATTAAAAACACATTTAAGTAAAATATTAGTTAAAATTTAGACAAAAATATAAATTAGTTTCGAAAATAAAACAAACCAGATCTATCAAGGTTGACTTTATGCCAAGATCTCAATCTCTCTATTCAGGTTACATTTATTGGTTTCAATTGACTTAATCCTACAAAATATTAATTCTAAAATTTTCAATTCAACCAAATATTGAGGAATTGTTTGCATTGATTCGCAAAACAAAGTCTATTAATAATTTTGATCTAAAAACTGTTGAATTCTTGTCATAAGTTTTTATTATTTCTGCAAATCATTCCAACAATTGTATGGAAACTATTAGATTCGCAGATGTTTTCTAAATATCTTTAAATGTAATTAAAATTAATGATAAATACAAAACAAGAATTAAAACAGATTTTCAATGAATCGCATAAAGAAAGATAAAACTAACAAAAGTTGCGAAAAATTATTTAAAATATATTTTTGAAAATAATTTCGGAATTAAATAAAGCGAACAAAGAGTAAATGCAACCGGGTGCGTATGTGCCGGTGCGTATGTGCCGGTGCGTCTGTGCCGGTGCACAGAGAGTGTGTAAGCGTCTGCTGATATTTAGAGTCCAATCGATTATTTGAGTTCATAAGAGAAGTTCAAGGTTTCCATTATATCGATCGGACGAACCGAACCAGAATCGAGACGAGAGCTACGATTGCGAAACGTATTGCTAAGTCACGACTAATTTGTTTTAACTAATTATTCCGATTTTGTGATATTCTTAAGCCTGTAATCAGATATTAAATATTTGAATATATTTTTGAATTTTTATTCAATCAATATTAGCAATCAATGCATAAGTGAATGATCGGAAAAATGAATTTAATTTGATTTGAATATCGAAATAAGAGCTGACATACAATTCAAGGTCAGGCGAGGGATTGCCAGAACCCGTCTGGGGATGGAATTGCTTTAATACTTTCTCTCGATTTTCAATTTTAATACTCAATTTTTTTAATTAATTTTATTATTCTGGATAAATAAATTTTTACATACAAAAACTACAGTATAATAAATTAAAAGTATCTTGTTATTTTTTATATTTAAATTAAAGCGTTTTTTTAAGTTTTAAACCAAAGTTTGCAATTAAAATGAGATTTTTAAAAATTGACTCAACCGGTTAGTTTACTCAACTTTAATGCAATTATTTAATAAAGTATTTAATTCAAGTTTTCAGCCAATTATTATTTTTTATTATGTCTATTAAAATATGTTAACTTTATTTTTTAAATAGCAATATTTCTTTAATCTTCCGGGTATAGTCAAGATAAATGCATAAATTCATGTTTGCAAAATTTCTTAAATTATCTAAAAATAAAGCTGTCTCATTTTTGTTATTAAAGGGTTAATTTTTAATGCAAACATTCTTAAGAATAAAAGAGAGAGGTTATTTTTTAAAGACATAATTCCCGTAACGCCCTCTATATTACAAATAAATAACTAAGCTAACTTAATAATATTTAAAGTTGCAACTTGCAAGAATAACTTGTTAAAAAAAAGTACAAACTTTGAAATTAATTTGTATATAAATAACAAATATGATCAAATGAAATGACATAAATGAATAATCAAGTAAAACTCAATTTATTAAAAACAACTCATATTAGTCTAATTTGAACGTTCAGTCCCACAAATCTGGGAATGGAATCGACGCTCAAATTCAAGATCTTCTTACGTCTGCTTCTGATAATCAACTTCTGATCAGATCTTATTGGAAGAACCAATTGATTGGATAAATAATAGCAAAAACAATTTGAAAAGTGAATAAGTTTTCAATTTTATTCAATTAAGTGAAAATGAAAGAAATATTGTAAACAATTTTGTCTGAAATAAGTATAATTCAGATTTACTGAACAATAAATTTGAAAAATTATTAATAACTGATATGCACTAAAAAATAATTTACAAAAATAGTTCTAAATTGAAAATTTGAATCGAGTTTAAAGATGAGTCGATAATAAATCAAAAATTAATTTAATGAAAATCATTGTCTACTTTAGAATAACCGCAATATTGTAATTGAAATAGAGTTTAGAATTGCCTAAAGTTAGTGTCGATGTGTCGCTGAAAAGTCACTCAGAATTCGATTTATTATATTTTATTATTGAATAAAACTTTCATTAAATAGATATATCGTTCAAATAATTGTGATTTATATGAATTAAACCAAAAATATTGTTAAATTAAATTAATTTCATTCATTTGAAATCTCGATTTGAGTGGATTTCGTTCAACAAATAAATTGAAATACAATTAATATAAATATAATTATATTAAGCGTTGAATAAAACAAAAATTCAATCAATAGATATCATATCACTGGACGGCTATATCCTTGAAGTGAATTGGTTTGAGAAATGACAACAAGTTTAGCACAAAATAATTTGTGAGTCTTTTCTCATTGAATCAGTTGTTTTAGAGTACACTTTGAATCTACTGTACATTCAATACAATTGTATAACAATAACAGATAGTATCGCACAAACCGTCTATTCAGTCGCCGTTCTCTCTATCAGTTGTTAAGCAATTAATTCTAATTCAAACACAAGTCAGTGATTATCAAAAACTGATTACGAGTTTAGAGTTATTGTGCGTTTTGGTGATTAATACCTGACCGACAACTCTAACCAAATTGCATAAAATGATAATTTCAATAAATAATGGCTTTAACATGGATTCTAATAATACTTTTAGAGATTCTAGACGATTCGGACTTTACATTATTTAGATATTTATTTTTCTAAATTTATTTAATTTAAAGCTAACGCCAGAGCTGTAGAGGGAGTGTAAGGGGAGAAGAGGAGAGGCTATTGTCGAGCAATAGAGCAATAGATACAGAATTAAATGGTATTAATGGCAGTGGTTTAGAAATAGTATTGTTGTATAAATTGCATATTTGTCTTAATTGAAATCTCATCGAACATCAAATAATTGTAATTATATTATAATATTAATCAAATGGAAGCATATTTGAGAATATTGTAAATAAATAGCTTTCTCTAAAAATAATTATTTGTTTTGAAGAGCAGATTCTAAACCGTAAACTTAAATCCATAGCATTCGGTGCAGACATTGCAGTATATCGTAAATAATACCCTGTTTTACATGTATTTTGTATTTCGAAAGTGTATATAATTTTGTTCACAACTAAACCCAACCATTAATTAAGTGATTGTTGTCTTAGAGTCAACGCATCGTAATGTTCGACTCAAGCATTTCGACGAAAAGCTTATTCATCGGAACATTACCCTCTCGTCTGACACTATTCCAGTACCTTCTGGTCACTGCATCTAATTGTCTCAATAAAGGCATACAAAGCAATAATTGGCTCAAATGGTTGACACAATTGAATGGTCGCAACACTGACACACATTCCTGAAGTGCTATTAAAAGCGTTTCTCTTAACTTATATACGGATTGCGAGTCTTCTAATTGAATATCTGTTTCAATCAAAACCGGAATAAATATTAAATATCAAAAAATGTTTGCTTTCTATTCGAGCCATACCTGCATTCGTTAAAAGCATAGCCTTTAAGAGAAGATACTCTTCTTTTGCGATTTTTATTAAATTAAGTCTTTTTACTAATTGTATCGAATGATTGAACAGTTCGTCAGCCCTGCACTGCCCGGCCTGTTGGTCATCCATTATGAAGTCATTGGCAAATACTAGTTTAGTTGGCGGTGAGGATGTGCTGCCAGATGTCAGTGCCAACGATGGAGAGGAAGGCATACAAAACTGATGAGATCTATACGTTTAAACAAATTGTTAATTAGTTTTTAACAAATGATTTCGAAAACATCGACCAAACCTAAACGCTAAGGAAAGTGATAGTACTTCAGCCCAAGTAGTTTGTAAGAGTCTCATCTGATCGTTGAGAATCAAATCAGTGAAACCGGGAATTTGTTTGGCCCTGAAGTGGGTTAGAGTTTAATGTTTTAGAAATTAAAACAAAACCAAAATTCAAACAATTGCGTCAAACCATCCAATAGTGGCGACCAGTTCTCTGTCGACGAGATCACTCAGAATGCAAATGCTTTTGTATTGAGTCGATGATGAGGTCGAGGATAATGAAGGCGTCGGACACTGTTGTGAACTTATGGCTAACAGCGCCTCCGGTTCACAGCTTAGCAGAGCTGAGATAATCTTGTTTTCTGTTCAATCAAATCAAACAATTATTGCAATCAAAAGGCATTACAATCGCACGGAATGAGTCGTACCTTCAATATTAGTTTTCTTGTTTGGAGACATGTTCTGCACCTGATATGGGTTTTCGGGACTCCGCCTATACTTCTGACGGCCACCCCTGACCCGATCCAAGCGAACGCCTTCCTTAAGCATTCCCATTCGCAGACACTTTTGAAACCGACAGGCCTGGCATGCCTTACGTCTTCTCTTATTAATCTCACAGTCATTAGCGGCCGGACAGGTGTACTCAATGTTTCCTAAACATCAAAACTGGTTAACAAACAATGTCTGAGGGTTTGCACCGATCGGTCATACCCTGAATGGTTCTCTTGAAGAACGCCTTACAGGCCTCACAAGAGGCGACGCCGTAGTGAAAGCCAGAGGCGGTGTCGCCGCAGACCAAACAAACCCTTTTCGGGGAATTGTCGCCCGTTTTGGCCTCATTTGCGTCAACACTGGTATTACTGGAACAGTCGCCCGACATAGTGCTCGAGCAGAACATGTCCTGAGCCTGACTTTCGCCGGCGCTTAGCGGCGAAGACGACGGCTCCGACTGCTCTAAACTGCCAGAAGTCGAGTAGAGATCCTATTCATCGAAATTAAATTCAAAACAATTGAAGCAATCGTTGGAATCATTGGAATCATTGCATTCATACCATTCTATTGTGACATTTTGTGGTCAAGTCTTGTTTGGAGGCATTGGTTGTACTTATGGTAGACATCGACGAAACCGAGTCATTGCGTTGTCTTGAGTTCGGCTTTTGGCCACAAATTATCATTAGATTTGAATTCGAGTTAGTCTTGAGAAGAGCGGAACTGTTGGCCGATCTGTTCGAAGGTCTGACACAATTGTCATCGTCTTTGATGTCAATTACTTCAGATTTAATGTTTGAATTACTGGTGACTATCACTCCATTAACGGATCCATTGCTGGACATTATGTCGAACACAGAATACCTTCAATTGATTGACATTTCAATGCATTTTAGTTTAAATTAATTGAAAAAATCGTTTATTTCTGAACTAAAAACCAAAACAAACACTAGTTTTGGTGAAAAAGAAACAAAAATCGATTTATGGCTAATAATAACGTAAAGCCATTTCACTCTATGTCTCACTTAATTGCAAATTAGATCCGAAACAGATTTGAGTTAATTGTTAAGTAATGTTCACTAAATTGAATCAATAAATACTATTAAATAGTCTTTTATATGAAATGCAAAAACAGCCCAAATCTGAAATCAAGTCAATTCAAGGCCAACGAGTCTGAGGAGAGATTCAGATTCAACCCAACCATACGATTGAGCAAAACATTCACTAATTTCTTGTTTATTGAGAAAAGTGTTCAATAAATACTGAATACTATTTATACGGATTTACTATTCTGTCCATACAATCGACAATAACTTGATTTTTTAATTATTAAAAACAAAATTTAGTTCATTAAAAGTTTTGATTGATTACGGAATTTAAAGTTAGTTATGATATACTGTAATAGCGTTTGAATGCATAGGAAAGCTATTAATAGATAATCAAATTATTGCTAATTATATATAAAAATAATAAATTCATTCATAAAGTCATTGAGAAATGTGATATAAAAGAAAAGAGAAATTAAATAACAATTAAATATTTAAATACCAACAGTTGTATCGACGGAATAATTAAAATAAATAAATAAAAACTTAAGTTATTATTCGGAATACCTTTAAAGGCATGAAATGTGTTTTCGGGGTAAGACTTGTTGCGGTCGATTCAATTGTTTTGAGTTCTTAACTATTCGTATCATTTGAAAGACTGATAACAATTAGAGAGCATTCAAGTGATTGAACAAAAGTTAATGAATTTTTTAAATTAAAATGTTTGTTAATTTTGTGTTCAAATCTAATGCAAATGATTGTCAGCTATTCTACGACTCTATGCCTCACTATTACTACATATTATGATTAAATGCAATGCTTGGGCTGTAATGACTGACTCTTCTAATGCAGTTAAACCGGTATTACATGAATTGATGAATGAATGAACTCAAACCGATCAACACTTATGCCATCAGATGAGACCAACACTTAAGACTTAAGAAGTATATACAGTATCTCTAAGTTTATCTATTTATTTGCTGCCATTTCAGGCCTCAAAGCCATCGATAAACTAATACTTTTGTTACAGTGAAGTGGCGTTTAAGGGTTCAACCGATTTAACTCGGATTAAGTCAATTCTTATAAATTTAGTTCTTATTCTTTTTTAATATTAATTCTTATTTGTTAACAATTTTAATTAAAACAGTTTTCGTCACAATTGAGAAACTAGTTAACACCTAATATAAGTATACATAGAATACAATAATAAACTAAACATTTGCTCTTTTATTCGCATAATATGCTCACTATTTATGCCAATTCATACAATTATTAGAATTTATTACATTCTCAAAATTAATTTTTATAATTCTATTTTAATTTAATTAACTTACTATAAAAAATTAATTTTGTTTCAATTAATTGCAATACCAAATAAAAATTTTGTTATTTATTGAGTTTAATTATAAAATATAATTTAAAATATTATAAATTCTTTTGAAATCAATAGGAATGGCAACATTTTTAACCTTCATCATTTTTGAAACTAATGTTAATAAATATTAGGTAGGTCCTATTTTAGAAACAATGTATACATTATCTAAATTGTTTTACATTTAATTCAATAAATCTATCTATAAATCTGATTCACACTTTCACTCATTTTATTCGTCAAATATTTTAATAAAAAGTGAAATTTAAAAACATTTAATATAATAGTTTAAAAAGAGTGAACTAAACCAAAGTGTAGACTCAAATCATATAATTATCAAAAAATTAATGCCAACCTAGAGCTGGAATATTCGTAAAATAAAAATTGAAACATATCTCCCGTTCCCTCCCTGAGCGGAGTGGAGAGAGTGGATGGCCTTGAACTTGATTTCGGAATCTTTTTTCTCCCACTGCCGTAAGGCATCAATTGTGAAATAACGTTGAATAAGAGCTCTGTTACCACCCATTGTTACCGCCTATCGCTCACTACAATCTGGACTATATTTGCAATAAAGAGTTAAGTTTTCCCACAATCTATACAATAATCAAACCATAACTAAAAACATATATTATTTTTGATTACATAATTATAAACTTAATTTAATTCTTTTATTTTTCTTTAAAATCTATCAATTGTTTCTTAAAATATATTTTTAGTGAAATAACTATAATTGTTGTCTCCAGACTTGAACGTAGTTTTAGGTAAAATAAAGCCTCTTTAGAGCTTCACTCGATCCGAGTTCCTTTGGATACGAGTTTTCGAGTTTTCAGTTCTCAGGGATATTATTGATTAATACAACTCTATTGCCTAACCGTCCGATTGAAGGGATTGAATGGATAAAAGGGATGGAAGGGATGGTCACCGAAATTAATGCACTTTAGCTGAAAGACGGATACTTTTTCACGTCATTAAATATAAGTTCACTTTTATCCCCGTCTGCTCTGAATAGAGGAAAGTGAAGCACTAAAGTAGAAGACATTAGATTGCGTGTCATTTTGCACCCAATCCCTGTCCTATCATATGCTGTGCAGGTATTCTCTCGATTATTATATAAGAGTTGAAAGTAAGGGAAATGCGAAGACATGTAAAGCATTCACGACTCAATTGATGGGAAGGGTTGCCATTCATTCGCTCTTTGCTTCTCGAGCTGAAGAAACATTTTCACATTTCAAGGATAACCGTCCGTTCGATGTAGTTATGCTAATAGCGAGGACTGCACTCTCGACTCATACAATCTCTTGTGAGTCACTAAGCATTTGCGTAATTCTATTCAATACATAAACCCATTCCTATTCAATGGCTTTCAATTGAAACGTATTGAAGAAAAGCGAAACTCATTTCTTAAGATTCTGTATATTCGGCACGATTTTGCTTACATATGAAATGCTAGACAAAGTTCAAGGCCAACTCTCCTCAAAATAGCTGTGAAGAACACAAGCTTGGCTCAAGGTCCCATGCTCAAGCTTGGTTTTTTAGCAGCAATTTCTACGCTTACTGCAGTAAATTATTTTTTTAATTTAATTTAATTAATGATTTGTAATTTTAAATAAAAAACAAATAGTGAAAGAGTTGGTTATTGTTGTATTAATAGTACAATTCGTTAATTTTGATATCTCGACAAATATTAACTTTGGCTCAGAATTAGATTCAAGTTTAAGCTATGCTTTTCCTTTAAGAGTTTGATTATTGAGAAACTAATTTATCAAAACTGAACTTTTGTCGGTTTTCTTGGATTTTGAGCCTATGCTCATCACCAAAAATAACTATCACACAATGTAGATAATAACGACGAAACAGCTCATTTTTACTATCATTAAAGAACAAAAATTGCATCGGAATTAATTAATTGGTTTTAACAATCAAAAATGAAAGCAAAAAACTTTTTGTTTCTTTGAGATATATATCGATTAGTTTTTTCGATTATCAATAGATTCTGTGAATATGCGCTGAAATTCTAATCAATTTCTTTATACAAACAAATAAATAAATAAAAATAATTTAAAGATTAAAACACTTACCACTCATTCGTTTGTCCGACAATTTATCTAAAATTTCAATAAAAATGAGACCAAATTATAATCTCATTTCAGAATTTATATCTTTGTTGTATTCAAAGTCTCTAATTTTGACACAATTTCTTCAATCATAAGATAATAATAAATATATAAATATATTTCAGTATAAATCGGGAACAATGAGAACAAATGAGTCGATTTGAACCACTTTAGGCATATATTTTGCGTTTAGTCGAATTCGTCGATTTCGAGCCTTGGTGAAATTGTTTTGAGACCCCTTTCCAAAAGGTAAATATACACCGATTCCAGATTCCAAACGCTGTTAAACTCGATTCAAACCGAGATGTTTGCGCAACTCAGTCTCAGTCTCTCATCTGCCGGAGTCCACCACTTACTCACTACGACAATCCATTCAAATCAAATTTACTATTTTTTAATTACTATATATAAATTTAAGTCTATTTTAATATATGTTTATAATAAATATTTATTTTAATTGAAATTATTTTTGTCACTTTGAAATTTTGAATATTTACCAACTTTAATTAATGCGTTTTTAATTATGATTTTATTTTAATAAAACTAAAGTTTGAACAAAAATATATATCTAAGCAATTCATTATTCATAACTTTTAATCACATTTAGAGCAATGAATTTAATGCATTTATAATTGTTTA
>JAQIYC010000991.1:0-10775 GCA_034699545.1 Porobelba spinosa | reverse complement strand
TCTGCGCTCTGTTTGACGACATCCTTCTGCGAAATGGGCGGTCGACCGGGTTTTCGCTTACTTTGCGACAAATCAATAGAACTGTTCTTTCGCTTCTGGTTATTGATAATGTAGTGTATAAATTGCCGTAATCGGCATCCACTACATATTAAATATTTAATACTAAAATTTAGATCTATATGTTAATTTATCTATTGACTTATTTTATCTATTAACCCAATTTCCAGTTAACTCCGAATTATGAATTTACTAGTAAACAAGATAATTGTTTTACGCATTTTATGTTAATCCAGTAATTTTATTATTTTATATCAATAGGCAGTTCTTAGCTATAATTATTAACCAATAATCTAATAGTATAAACTCAAGTGTGTCACGTACACACATTTGCGTACATTTCTTTTCTGATTGTAAAAGTTATTTAAACCTTTGTAACATTAAGTAACCCTTTGTCTAACGAAGTAAACGTGTATTTGTAGTTTTATTTTTATTTTAATAGTTATTATTCTTCTAACGCAACCAACCGTGTAAAGTTCTTTCTTTTCTGGCCAATTTTGGAACTGGAACAACAACTAAAACTTGTAAGCTCCGCTACCTAAATGCCTGTTTCTTTTACTCGCTATTAGAAATTGGACCGAAGGCCGTGAGAAGCTCCGCTCGATTCTCACACTACATAATTGGTGAACAGCTTGGTGTGATCTATGTTTTAAACCGGACTAGAAAACACTTTACACGGTTGTTGCAATACCTGGTAACATCTGGAAGCATTTGACTGACCAAAGGAACGCGTTCGGCCAAAAACGACTTCACCCCCTTACCAAATTTGAACGAGTTATTGTTAAAAATACAATAACTCTGGTGTCCCGTGTCTTGTAGAGCAGTTACTGTTCTACTCAAAAACCCACTTTAACAGTGGCTTAGTCTTACTACCGATAAACGTAGTACAGGCTTAGGGATAAAATAATAATTACATTTTTCTTCGCTATTCCACAGAATGGACTAAAGTACCGAAAGTAGACGAAAAGACAAAAAGAAATCTAAGCGGGTCAACTCCCGCCTGCACAACGAAAGACCACAAGGATCTAAGCGAGCCAACACTCGCCTGCATAACAAAAGACCAGAAAAACAAAATCAAATTATTCCGAACAAATCTGTGTTAACGGATGTTTCAATTGAATTAACAAACAAATAATTCAAAGCAATGTGACCAGAGTAAACGCCAATTGGACAAAAACTTCGGCGTTTAACAAAATACAATTAACAGACGAATATGTTAAAAGTATTACAACAATTGGTGGAAATAATAAATTATCGCTTTGTCATTACTCGCCAATAATAAAATCGAAAAAAATTCTCGAAAGCAATATCGAGAAAACATCGATAACTTCACTGGTCATTACTGAAAAAATTTTGTATATTGGTTTTGAATCAGGAGAGATACAAATTGTCGATCTTCAAACTATGTCAATAAAACACAACGTCATTCCTAACAAATTATCTTCAAAAATTCTAAACATTAAAAGGACTGTGCCGCAAGGACATTTCTTAGCCAACACTGAGAGATTTCTTGCACAATACAACGAAAAGTTTGAAAAACCTACTCAAGTTTTGGGTTTCCAATTGGAAATAATTGGCATAATTATCGAAAGCGTTTTTAAAATCGTCGCAATTAAAACTGGAGAATTATATAAATTGCTGTTTAATGGCAAAAAATTATTTAATAAAAAATTAATTTTTGAATTTAAAAAAGAAATCGATTTGTTCGAGTATTCAAGTGCAACCAGATTCAAGAACTATTATACAGTGTACTTGCAAATCAAAAACAACTTGCATGTATTAGTTATGGAAATGGACTTTAATTGTAATTTCAAACAAATTACAAAATTGAAATCAATCAAAATTGATTTGACTATCGATGGCAAAATTCATTCACTGTTTGGATCAAAAAATTGTTTTTTTTAAATTTGGCAACTAAAGAAGTGTCTAACACTACAAACCGAATATCTGTTTACACATTGCCAGATTTATTACCAGATCCAAAACGAAAATATATTGTACCGTCTGGACCAAAATTAATTTACGCTACAATTTCAGACAGCCATTTACTTGTATCAACTACTGAAAGACAGGTTGAAATTTTTCAACTTGAATTGTTAACCAGAATTAGTTTAATTCAATATGATGTAAACATAACTCGAATGGTGTTTTACAAGAATTTTGTAGTAACTGGTAATACGCAGGGTTTAATTGAAAGCAAAAATATTGAAAGTAAAGACGATAACCTTGATTCCAAACTAATAATCAAATTTAAAGATCGCTATATTAAACCAAAAGTACTGGGCAAGGAGCTGGAAAATTTTAGGTTTAAACAAAAAACTTCTAATTTTAAACATAATTCGTTTCGAATAATTGGCTTAATAAAAGACCGATATCACACAACCTATTCGCTGCAAATTAAACCGTATGGAAGAAAAAAAGACAAAACGCCGTTATTTAAGGGAATGGTAGAATTTCCAGAATTACATCTTAAAGTTGAAACAGTAGCTGAAAGCAAATCAGCAGTTCAAAGAATTTATGTGCTGCACAGAAATTATTGTGCTAAGCTTATTAAAGTTTAAAATAAAAAATAAATAACTTGTAATGGAAATGGATAAACCAGTTCCACACAAACAGTATATAATTACACAAAAAACATTTAGTATAACTGATAGTTTTAATACTTCTAATATAATCAAGTGTATTAAAAATTTTTGGTTTTTATTAATTTTATAAAATTTATGAAAAAACACTCATAGGATTATTACATATAATCTTCTATTAATGTATCTAAATCTAAATTATCAAAATTTTTTAAACACACGATTTTGAGATAAATACAAAATAAAATTTAAAATTTTTGGAAAAAATGCATAACTTGCGTTATTTGTTATCTTAAAATGGGTTTTTAATACTGATAAAAAATTTCAAAATATTGATAACAATTATGAAATATTTACGGCAAATACTGAACAGAAAACTAAACCTATAAACACTATATAATAAAATATTAATTTTACAATTTTAATATTGATATTAAATATAAAAAGTTATTAATTTAACACATTATAATTTTAATAATAATTTTAATTGATGACATGTTTTAAACAAAATTTCATGAATACGTTTTAATTTTTTTTATTAAAAAGTTTCTTTAAACAAATTGTATAAATTAGATTAATTTAAAATATTTAAAAACTTAAAAACTTAATAAATAATTAAATAAATTTGCTGTAACAAAAATTAAATTTATAAAAAATAATGCTTACTTTAAATCAGTGGCAAACAATTAATTTAGTCTTTATGTCACAATTGTAAATTTAGTTAAAACGGCGGTAAAATAATATATTACAAAAAAATAAACGTTTTAAAAAGCTCTAATAGCGACATAATAAAACATTTGTTTTGCATACAGTCTATGCATTGCGTTATCAGTACTTCAAATAGAGAATAAAATGATAAGATAAGCGCTAAATAGTTTTTCTAACTAACAGATAAGCGTTAAGTACTTTTTTAAGAAATAATAGATAAAAAGTTAAATTGTATTTATCGCTTAGATAAGATAAGTTCAAAATTTAAACACTAATTAACACCTGTTTTTGCATTAAAACTAGTCAATACATAAACACCACTTTAGAAATAAAATAAAAATTTGTTAACTAAAAATGTTACAAAAAGACAAATTTTTAAATAATATTTTCTGTTATAATTGTAAAATTAGAAAATATAAATTTAATCATTATTCCCAAGATTGTGATACTTGTTATTCATGCGGAAAAAATGGTCACATTTCAAAAGAATGTTACCAAAATACATTTTGCAACCAAATGGAAACAAAATTAAACATTCAGACAAAAAGTGCAAAGAAATCTATAATTATTAATAATGCAAAATTATTGAAACAAAAAGATGTTTTGTGTCTTGACGTAGAAAACGTTATTAACACTAATAACCAACCATCCCCTGGATTTGTTGCGGTCGTAAACACGACTGGAAAGTTAATTTATTCTGCAAAAATAACAAATCAGCCAAACACGGTATCCAATTATGCAACTCGATGGTCAGGCCTTAGACCACTAGATCTCTGCGAGAGATCACTACCTTTTGATGTTGTAAAATTTTAATTAAAAGAAATAATACAAAACAGGATTATAATTGGAATTGACATAATTAAAGACCTCAAACTTTTTAATATTTATCAAGAAATAAACAAGGATAAAATAATCGAATCTAAAAAGATTTTTATCGATGACAATTACTAATTAATTGGACTTAAGTATCTTGCATTTGCAATTCTGGGAAAAAGAATACAAGAATTCGGACATAAAAAATCACATGATTCCGTAGAAGACGCGAGAACCTGTGCAAAAATCTACCAAAGAATGTACTTGAAAGAAAACGGACCAATTGATAACACTTATCAATGGATACGAAACATTTGTGAAGAGTTGCTATGAAACAATATTAAATATTATTTAAAAATTTTTAGTATAAATTTAGCTGCTCTGCTTAAATAAAATTATTTCTTAAAAGTTGTTTCAAACAATAACTTTAAAATGTGGAAACACAAGTTTATTTTTTATTTATTATTGTCGGAATACATTATAAATAGTCGAGTGAGGGCTAACATTCCCGATCCACAAGTGCAACTAAATCGTAATTTTTCGGATTTAAACACCGGAGGATTTAACATTCGTGGACGCCAATCTGGACAAAGCATATTTAGCAATCGTCGACAAAATATTAATCTGGATGGATTTATTGGTACAATAATTACAGACAACGGAAAAAACTTAACATCAAATTTAATGAAAGAAATACTAAAAATTACTAATACTACACATCAATTAACAACACCATATCATCCACAAAGCAACGGATTGGCTGAGAGAACATGTCGAACAATAACTGAAATTATAACACATTACTTGAATGAAGATTTTACAAATTGGGATATCCTTTTAAACAAAGTTTGCTACGCTTATAACACGGCTGAACAGTCAACCACTAAAATGTCACCATTTGAGATACTCTTCGGTCGGCCACCGAAATTCCCCATTGACTTCGATCTCAACTACAAAAATAATTTTAAAGTTAGTAGAGACTACTTGAAAGACATGAAGGAAATACACGATCTGGTCCGCTCACGATTATCTGAAACTCAAGAAAAACAAAAGTTCGATTATGATTTCAATCGGTAAAACATCAAATTTAAAATTGGAGATCGCGTCGCGTTACGAGAGAAAGCTCATAAAGTTGGTATATCGGAAAAATTATTGAGTAAATTTTCCGGACCTTATGAAATCGTTAACGTACACAGTGATTTAGTCTATTCAATTAAAAATTTAAATAAATCCAAGTTAATAAAAAAGTAAATATTAATAGACTAAAAGCTTGGCATGAATACACTAATGAAGAAATAGACGATACGCAAAACACTGTGACTTATTCTAGCAATAACAAAGATGAAACGGCAGAATCAAAAACGGAAACTGCAAATATTTCTAGTACAAATCAGAACAATAAAACTGATTTGGGCAATATGATAACCACGGATAACAAATCGGAAACGGAATCGGTTGTTGGAGAAGACGTTCACCAATCACCAAACACGGACATTGATGAAAACAACATTAAAGAAACAGAGAAAAAGGATGAAACACCTGTTAATCAAAAGAATGAAAATGGAAAACGAAAATAAAACGAAAGAAGAAAAAGAAGAAATCTTTTTTTGAAATGTTGTTTAATTAAAAGAAAAATTAATTACATAATTATATAAAATTTTATGTTATTTTTTAGTTAGATTTATGTAGTTATGGTGTCGAGACGTCACCAATTTAGTCGGGGAGAGATGTAGTGTATAAATTGCCGTAATCGGCATCCACTACATATTAAATATTTAATACTAAAATTTAGATCTATATGTTAATTTATCTATTGACTTATTTTATCTATTAACCCAATTTCCAGTTAACTCCGAATTATGAATTTACTAGTAAACAAGATAATTGTTTTACGCATTTTATGTTAATCCAGTAATTTTATTATTTTATATCAATAGGCAGTTCTTAGCTATAATTATTAACCAATAATCTAATAGTATAAACTCAAGTGTGTCACGTACACACATTTGCGTACATTTCTTTTCTGATTGTAAAAGTTATTTAAACCTTTGTAACATTAAGTAACCCTTTGTCTAACGAAGTAAACGTGTATTTGTAGTTTTATTTTTATTTTAATAGTTATTATTCTTCTAACGCAACCAACCGTGTAAAGTTCTTTCTTTTCTGGCCAATTTTGGAACTGGAACAACAACTAAAACTTGTAAGCTCCGCTACCTTAATGCCTGTTTCTTTTACTCGCTATTAGGAATTGGACCGTAGGCCGTGAGAAGCTCCGCTCGATTCTCACACTACAATATTACTGTCCGTTTGTGTCAAAGATTTGTTCACTTTTATGGGTTCGGTATTCATGTTCGGCAGAGCTTTGTTCAGTTGTTGCGTCTGTTGTTTGTTTGGAGTGCTGTTGACCGAACTGTTCGATTCGTCGTGTTTTTCGATCACAATCTTAGTCTTCGCTTCACTCGTAAAATAACAAATGGTTTTTATTAAAGAAATCGATTAAACAATTAAATCAAATCAATTAAAAACAAATTAACGGCATTTCTTAAAATTGTTCGGATCCGTCCACTTATTGCCGTTAGTACAGCCTTCGGGCACATCGACTGTCCACTTGGCCTTCACCGCATTCCAGGCCCAATAGGATCGGCAGTCTTCACAATCGACTCGATTTCTATCGATTAGTTTGTTTGAGTCGTGAGAGTTGAGGAATGGGAGGAAAACCTTTTGGTCTAATTAAGTCGTTTCCGCGTTTGAGAAAAACTCGAAATTAGTTTTTCGATTCAATTTAGTCATTGATTTGTCGGCAAAACCCGTTGTTTTCAACAATCGATTCTCGAATATCGATAGATTTAGGGTTATATTCGATGTCTTGTCCGCTGAGAGATTGAATGCATTTTCCGGTATATGACTGATAGATGTTTCAGAAAGTCTTAATTAATTTAATTTATCTAAATATCTGAACGCGTTTTCACCAATAGTCCGAATATTCTTGTCTTGAATTACAATCTTTTCAATTGTATTATCGTTTTGATTGATTCGCTTTAAAGCATTTGAAGGAATATCAGTCATATTATTGTGCATTAAATAAATTGAATTCAGTTTTTTAAATTGGTTCAGAACAGCAAACAGTGTTTGACTCGAGTTTTCTAAATAGAGATTATTCTCAAAAATAATTTCTTCGGCAACCAAATGGGTTCCGTTGAACCCATTCTTGTTTATAGTCTTAAGATCTGTTGAGTTGTGAATCCAAACCCAATTGAAGGTAATGTCACTAAAAGTGTTTGCTTTCAGTTCAGTGTACGCAGTGTTGAACACATTTAATAAAAAGAAATGCTTTTGATCTTTGGCTAAGTTTTTGCTTAATTTGTCGAAAACTGCCACCAAATCAATGTCGAGTTTTTTATATTGATTGCCACAAGTAATCTCAAACTCACCAGAGTGAGGTTTGTCGAAGTACTCACAAGTGCATGGCTCCAATAGCTCTGCTTTCGGACAATCGCACCATATGTTCGAAATGTTTAAAAATTGGACCAGAATATTAATAATTAAAAATTCTATAAATTTTGTGTTTAAATTATTATTATTATAAAATTAAATTAACTTTTAAACAAAACTTACTCAACATTTTTGGCCAAATTTTATTTGAACTATTTTTAAATTAAATTTTTGTTAAATTGATAATAAAATTAATATTTTTTGTTTTATATATGTTCTATACATCCGTAAAATGTGTTTGTTAATTTATATTAAACATTGCAATTATTTGTATTTATAGATTATTTTTTTCACTCTTATCTACACAGTTATTATCATCATTACTTTTTACAGGTTTAATCATTGATCAGGTTAAATTTGCCACAATATGTGAAGAGTTAAACAAAAAATTTTAAACTAGTAAACTTGTTTTAAATTGAATTTTTTGAATTAGATTTTTATTTAAATATTAAAAGTAATTTGTTATTTACGAATTTTAAAATGCATATTTCTAACAGGCAGAAATGCTTATTTCAATTAATTTACTATTTTAAAATTGTTGAATAAAATTCAAAGTGAATTGGATTATTATTATCTTAGATTCAGAATGTCAAATGTTGGCCATCTCAGGAAAACAATTAGGTAAAGTAAAATGGTGAAATTAGAATATTCCAAGAAAGGGAATAATTAGGGAATAATTAAAAAGTGTCATGGCGACCATTTTTAAATCCCAAACACTAATTTATTTATTTTAAACCAAATATAACCGGATATCAATTAAATTTAATTTAGTTAAATTCAGTAAATTTAACTGGATTTAAACTAAATTTAAGCTGAAATAGTTGAAAAATTTGCTGGCAAATCTTTGAAGAAGGATGTACCTCATTCTCAACTCAGGGAGGGATAATCACCTAATTTCTTTCCCTCCTCATCAATAATTTTAGATAACTTATCGGAAACACTGTTGTCTCTCAAAAATGTTTGCACATAATTGATAAATATATTGTTACAAAAATATATGCAATCTTTAACCTTGTTAATTTTTATTATCTAAAATTATTTAAATTAATATTATTTTTAACATTAATTATAAAATATTTTTAAATAAAATTTATTTAAAAAGTAAATAGACAATAATATTAAATTTTAAAATTTATTTAACTCACTAAACAAATGATAAAAGTTGCAAAACAAAACAAATTATATAAAATCAAGGGATGTTGACGGGGAAAGTGAAATCAGCCAAAAATCCTCCCTTTGCATTCAAATTTTTTTTTTCTTTTGGCTGCGCCGAGAGACATTTTCCCCTTTCCTAGAAAATAAGCTGACGCCGTAGACAGCCGGCAACTTTTTAAGAATATTTATGATTAATGTTTTACTTTTTTTGCTTTAAATCCGGTCTAAAATTAGTTAAATTAACTAAATTTAAGCTAAATCTAGTTTATATTCGGTTAAATTTAGTTAAATTAGCGTTTTATTAAACATGACACTTTTTGGGCATAACCTATCAGATCCCTCATCAGAATTTGTGCAAAAATTTTTAGATTTATATCATACCTAATGCCCCCTGGCTTGGCCGACCGTCAGCATGTCTAATTAAAATTGAGTTTTTATTGTTTTAAATAGTTTTTAGTAAAATTATTTAAAAAATTAAAGACAAAAATATCAAATTTAAATGTGAAATTTCTACTAATTTGACCTGCATATAGATATTAATTTTTAAAATAATTTTTTTAAATATTTTATAATTAATGTTAACAACAAAAATTTAATACGTTTAATATTTAATATTGTGTTTATTTAACATTATTTGAGTTTAAACTTAAAATTTTATACTTTATATATTTAGTTTGCAAAATTATTTATAAAATGTAAAAAACAACAGCAAAGAAGAGACGGGGAAGAGAAGGAGATGGGGGCAATAATTCCTCCCCTGAGTTTAAAAATTCAATATTATCTTTTCAAAAAAATTAATTGCCGCCTTTGGCTGCCTTCAAATTTTTCTTACTTTTTTTGGCCTACATTTTGTTTAAATTTCGCTAAATTTCCTATATTTAAATGAATTTAATCTAAATACAGTTTTAATCTGGGTAAATTCTGTAAAATTTCCCTAAATTGCGGTTTTGTTGCTAAAAATGTCCGCTATGAAACTTTTTATTTATTTTTTATCTGACCCTCTCTCTTCTAGGATTTTTTTCCCAAAAATAAGTTATTTTACACTACCTGATCCCCCTAAGCTTGCCGACCTTCCACATCCCTACATAAAGTTATTTCTAATTTGAAAGAATATTTCCGTTTGAACTTAACATTTATTGTTTTAATAATTGTATTTAAAATATTTAATCTTTATTTTCCTGATTTTATTGTTAAATAATTGTTAATTAAAGGAAGTTGTACAAAATTATAATTTATAAAGTACTAGGTTTAATTAAAAAAAAATAATTATACATTAATAAAAATTCCGTATGAAAGTTGTTTATAATTAAAAATAAATAAATTTAACATGATAAAAGAAGATTATCCGCCAGCAACAATTAATTTTTTAAATAAACTAAATTATATATTAATCGCTTGGTTTTCCTCGGTATTAATAATAAGTTTAATCGATATTTTTGGTTTTCTAAAGAAATCAAATTTAGCCAAATGTCTATCAATGCGCGAAAACTTTTGGCGATTTTACCCACCCGTTCGTCACTATAAACCGAGTGTTAATTTGAACTTTTTGGATGGGCTCAAATTTATGCTAACCATTTATGTGATGAATGTTCACTTCACGATAACAACCAGCAAATTGTCGCCGACTTGGCGTTTGAGGTTTCAGAGCAGTCCTATCGAGAAGAGAGCCGAGAATTTCCTAACTCTCTCTTCGGACGTATTTTTCGTAATAAGTGGTCTTCTTGTCGGCAGTAGTTATACTGAATTGTATCGCTCGAGTGGCGGAAAAATTAACTTTTTTAAATTTTGGTTTAAAAAGACAATTAAATTGATTATTAGTTATTACTTTATTTGTATAATGGCTTTAAATTCTGATCGATTGTATGAATACTGTATCGATCAAAATGTGAAGTTTGCAAAAGTCGGCGCTAAGGCTTGGATTATGAATGGAATATTGATTCAGAATTTCGTTGAATATTGCCAAATGGT
>JAQIYC010000990.1:0-10781 GCA_034699545.1 Porobelba spinosa | reverse complement strand
GATTATTACTTTATTATAATATTCTATATTAATATTTTGACTATGTTAAAAAATATATATTTTTAATTTTAAAATATTTAATTTAATTGTAAATCTCATTGATAATTTTAAAATTTTTAAAGAATAATTTTGCTAAATTAAAAAGACTAAAAATGCAAAAAAATTTTTTTAATAAACTAGAGCTTGGGCAAACCTATGTACATGACTAGTAATAAAAATAATATTTTCTTTTTATAATAAACATTTACAGAACTAACTGTTCTTTTATTTATAAAAACTTTTTGTTTTTCAAAATTTATATTTAAAAAGTTATTTATAGCACTTATGTTGAAGGAAGAGGATCTAAAAAATGTAAAGAATTATTAACAGTTTGAAGAGTAGTGTTTAGCTTAACTCATTAAAGTGTTTATTTTAAACAAATTTTAATAATAATTTTAAAACTCATTTAAACACATTTAGAGCGCAATTTGTTTAGTGCGAAAAGAGAGATAAAATAATGAGAAGCAATGACTTTAAACAAAATTTAAAATAAAATTGTATACAATATTTCTATATATTTGAAAGTATAGTACAGTTTAATGCTCTGAACTGATGGGCAGCCAAAACCAAAATCGATAGAAAACGCTAGAATTTATGGACACAATAATTTATATTCAATAAATAATTTATTGAACGAAATATTGTGTATTGTGTTATATATTGTGTTCCAGAAAAATACAGAATAAAAGTTAGATACGAGAAATGAAAATATTACGCAACGTAACGAATATATATGCTGTATATGTGCTGTACAGTATATATATATACTGTATATACTGTACTGTATATAGTATTTACTGTACGTTCAGTATATTTAGTAAATGTCAGCTTCGCTCAGGTTTGAAGAAAATAGTTTTTCAGTTATCCTAACTTTTGTGTAGAAAAGTCTACTATAAATAGTGAACCGCTTTTACCGTTTTTTGCTCCACTACTCAAACATAATCGCCTGACCGATGGCTTTGACAAGTTTGAGCTGCCATTGTGCGTATGTTTGTGCCAGTTTGTGCCCCCATATGCTCTCCAACCACTGGTCAATTTTATGGATAGTTTCACATATTTCCCGGATTAGTCTACTTTTGATACTTTTAGCTTTAAATTTGAGTTAAAATTACAATTTATATCATTTAAATATAATAAGTGTTAATAGAAATAAATTAGAATTAAGCCGGGAATGAAAAATCGATAAATCAGCATTTGGCGCATATTCTATAATATTAAATTCTCTAATCTTCTTAAACTCAATTAATTATTCAAAATTTCTTTTTATTATTAAAATACAATTAATTTGGAATTAAAAGTTAGAAAATGCAAAAGACATTAATTTAATGATTTAAAGCAAAAATTCAAATATTAATTGTATAAGAATCTAAAAATACACATAAATTTTATTTTTAATCTCAAATAGTAAACAAAGTTAAGAGCAAGGTTGTATTTCCTATTAAAAATAAGCAATTTTTGCGGTAGCTGGCTAGAAAATCTATTGTACAGTACTGCCTGTGCAGTCTTTGGTCAGCCTTTTTGAATGTGAGTCCCGACACAACAAACTATCAAATAATATGTTATCTCGAGATAATCTAGCGATTGAATGGCTAAGCGCTTACTGTTTTGGCCCATTGCCTCTGACAGCAGTTCAATGGTATGATAGACCTGTGCACTCAATTGTGCCATTGATTGCAGATTGCATTTCAGGCATTGATTCTTATTTCCTTCGGGAGTATTGTGTAGTAATAGCTCGAAAGCCGTGAGTGGATGTGATTTCCCCGAAGAAACACTACATAGACTACCCCTTTATATACAATTCGAAACTAGCCTTAAGATCATTGTTCGCCAAAAAAGGCTTTACCTCTAGAGTTAAGACGAAAGACATTTCGATCACTCTTTCAGAATAGAAGTACTTCTCAATCGTTAGACTCTTTTCTCTTTTTGGATGAAAACTTTATTCTATTAAAAGAATTTGTTTGAATTTTTTTGTCTACAAATCTGTTTCGAACCAAAACTTTTACCTCAATTCTAAGGTCAGACTATAGAAACATTTTTTATTATCAAAACTAGTCTGGCTCAAAATTCCAATCCATTGATTGCAAAAAAAATCGATTACTGAACGGAAAAATACAATTTAAGCGATGAAAAAGTTGTCAAAAATTTAAAGCAAAAATAATTGACGAAAGAATTAATTGCATTTTTGATTGAAAAAAATAATACATTTTCTAATTTAAAAAACTTTTTTAGTCGTCAATCGTAAAGCAGACAAAAGCCGAGATAATCCGAATTTGTCGTCTGAATTGAAGTCTGATGTTTGGGTATATGATATAATGGAAGTCCTAATACAGTGACATCCAGTTTATTACAATTCAAATGATGTTTGGAGTGCTTATTGTAGAGAAAATGTAGCCAATGTTCCCAATAGAATAATTGGCACTTCCACTCCGCTAACTGCGCTCTACACTCCGATCATCTATTTTTTGGTCTCCATTCCAACCTCGCATTCACTGATAGTAGAGGTTCTGCCCTTTCTGTTAATCCCTTCAGTTGCTCTCCATAATAGTAAAGCCATTTATTAAATTCCCAGCACAGGAGCACTGGATAGTAGTCATCAGTAGCTCAACTTGAGTTAGTATTAATATATAAATATAAAGCAATAGGAATTGTGTATTGGCTCACAATATTAAATAGAACATTGGGTACATTGACTACATTCAGAGCATTTGGAACATTGGTTTGTTTTAGGAGATAGAGATGGATGTTGACGGGACTGGAAGGGCTTGTATGGTCCCAATCCCAATCCCAATTGCAATCCCAAACGCAATCGTCGATCTCAACCAAAACTATATTACGTGTTATTCAGTCGAACTAAGTGTGGATTTGAGCTCTACTCGACATTCACTGTATTTCCGCTATAATTGCATTCGCTTTTACACTATTATTTCGACTGCACTCGCAGTTCACAACTGATATATACAATATATACGGTTTATACGTATAGAATAATATATAGTATAAAACGATTTTCACTTCAGTAGCTACTCATTACCCAACAAACACAACGGCTCTTATATTTGACGCAATCCTAACCTCTGGAAAATTGTTTTAGTAATAGCAGTAAAATATAAAAAAATTATTTTTATGAGAATAACGAACAACTAATGCTGATATTACACGAAATAAACTTTTTTTGCCTTTACTTGTCGTAATCCCATTTTGGCCCTGTTTCAATTTAGTGGTTTTAATGAATTTTTAAATCCGTTTTTTATTAGCCATTCGATTCCAAGCAATAAAGTATCACTGATTTGAGGTTCGACTCGTAGTACTCCAACTAAGGCTCAAATTAGTAGATAATTAATATTAATGTTCTTCGATATACTCTACTCTTTTAATACAATTATAAAAGTTATTTCCAGTGAATAAAATTAATATTTCATTTGGAAAAACAGCAAAAAATAAACTAAATTCAGAAAACTTGAAACTTAAGTGTAAAACTAGATTGCTACTAACTAATAAATTGCAATTCGAGCCAAGCATAAAACAAAAATAATTTTAAAATCTTTTAGATTATATCAAATTAATACATAAGTTATATAAAGTTATAAATATATTATATTTTTGTTTTATTAAAAAAGCAAAAATTTCTGCCACAACCAAAAGATAATGTATTGGCGAATAAAATAGGTTTGACTTAAGCTGTTAGCTCTTCCAGCTTTAAGAAGCAGAGATTGGCTTTTTGTTTGGAGTGTGACTTTCGACTACCACTTCGAATGGTTTCTATTTTTATTACAGATTTTTATTTCTGGTCTATGTGTGTCGTGTCATCCGTATTGACACGAATGCAAATATTATTTTTCTTTACTCGACATGAAAACTACACATTAGTGTTAGTCATATAGAGTTGTATAGAATATATTGAAGTGATGTGTAATATATTATATAATACGAGATATGAAATGCCAGTAAAGAATTAGACGCTCGAGGGCTTGAAGGGGGGCTTTAATAGGAGGAGAATATTATTTTTCACTCAATTCTAATATTTACTGCAATTTTAATATTTTTTGATTATTTGTTCGTCAAAACTGGGAATTATAGCCGTTTATCACCGATTCGAGCAATGACTGCAAAACCCAAAACTAAATATTCGGTTATTTATTATTGCTTTGGAATGATCCGTAAGAAATAAAAATAATACTTTCTCTTCATTTCCACGTATTATCGCTGATCGCATACATTACCGAAAGTAGATCTCATTCTTCATCACACATTCAGTCGATATAAAACTGCATTTTTGTGATCCGAACAGACTTTTCATAACAGTTGAGACGCGACGGGAGACCTCGAACTGGAGGACACTTTTCATAGCCTATTGACGTCTATTTGGGATATTTTGGGGACAATGTATTGAAGTATTGAAGTATTCAATATTATTCATTCATATGACCAAAAAAATGTTTTCTCTCTTCAAAACCATTTCACTAGTATTGGGTCTCTCTCTGGTCGTTAGGGTTCAGTCAATCCGCTATCTCTACTTACTTTCATTATTTTTTCTCCTCTCCCTGTCCTCCCAGTGCTGTACATCCCCTCCCACTCTAATATTGACTTTCAATGCGCCTCTAATTTAGTTTTTCACGAAACGAATGCATTTCCAACTCAACAGCGATTTAATATTATTATATTTCTGACTCTTATTATTATATAAACTTTATATCTTTTACTCATTTTCTGTCTCTTCATCTCTTTTTTTACCAAAAGAATACGAGAATAATATTTCAGGAATGTTTTCCCCCTTTTTTAAACAGTTTATAAATTTTAAATCAAATTACTCATACAATACAATTCAATTGATTTGTTTTGTTTGGTTTCTTTCCTATCATTAATCGATTATTTTGGATAATATCCAAATTTAATGCTCTCTTATTCTACATTAATATCGATTAATTTGTTTCAAATTTCTGCAAATCATTGTTGATTTAGTCATTAAAAGTGTGGATAGAATGGGTGAAAGTGAGAGACGGTCTGCAAAAGGCATTTGATTTAAATAGCGAACACTTTATGTAAATATCTATCGTATGTATTGTATGTATTGGAGACGTCTATTATCGAACATTTAAAGGCTGAGTGAATGTGATTGCAGTCATTGAGACGTAAAGCGCCTCTGGTTTTGGATACTTTCGATGTTGAGATGCATTCGCCGAATGGCATACAAATGAATAACATTTTAGTGCAGCAGTCGTTCGGATCTGGAATATGCCTCACATTGTTGACGATGTTATCAGTCTATTATGTCATAGCATTTCCAAAACTGTTTTCTATCCCTTCCAACTCCATCTCAACATTCGTTTTCGATATTATGTTATTATTATTACAGTTGTGTTTGTATACAAAAAATAGTGAATTTATATAAACTCGAGAATACAGTTGAGGCAATAGAGGCACAGAATAAGAGTCAAAATGTCCAAAACGGTAGTTTAGGTGATGTTTATTATGAACATACGATGCTGTAGTATGCATACCCTGCCTGTGCTCTGCAGTACGTACTCTCTGTTTAATATTTCACACGACAGGGTTACTACAGCTCGTATGGCTTAGAGTAGAGACCCAAATCGGTTCGGATCGGATAAGTTTCGGATCGAATATTGACTAAAAAACGTCGGTTCGGATCGGATCGGATACGACGGATAAAAAAGTCGGATCGGATCAGATAAGAGCACTGTATCCGAAATTTATCCGAAATTTTGATTGATTTATGTTTTTCAAGTCAAAAGTTGATCATTTTGCAAAAATTCTTAGTTTAATGTTCAAATATGTTAAAAAATTACTTTTTAATTAAATTATAGCTACATGGGTTAATTTGTAATTATTTTAAGCAAAAACAACTATTTTCTACGTTAAAATGTTTTTGAATTCGGATAAAATTTTCGGATCGGATCGGATACAGGAATTTTAGAGTTCGGATTCGGATCGGATCGGATAGCAGTCCAGAAAAAGTCGGATCGGATCGGATATCCGATTTTGTATCCGATTTGGGTCTCTAGCTTAGAGTACATTCGAGGCATTTGCAGATAGCGATGCAGTGATGGCTTCAGTGCGATAGAGCTCTGTCGCATCACTAGTAAACAGAGTATGCACTGCATATACAGTGTATATAAAGCACTGTACAGTATATTGTGATAGTTGTTAATATTAGATGAACCCTGCACACTGCACATTATGCCCTACACTCGCAACTCTCTAAACTTCCTTTTTGGCGCTATTTGGCACAAACACTAACTCAGTTACAGATACTTCAGCTCTACTCTAATTATTACTACCATTGATGGACATTAGCTGATGAATACAGTATAGTATGTATTGACTCCACTTTATTCTCCAGACGTTGTTTTCGGAGAGAATTTCGTCCAAAAAGAGCTTTAATATTCACCCAAACGCTGACTAATTCAATGACATTTACACCGAAAAGTTTTTGTACAAAATTAACAATAGGGTCGAGAAGAGAGAGAAAGAGAGAACAGTTAGAGCGAGGTTTGCGAGGCTTACAGTGCAGACAAGCACTGAGACAAACCATATTTCACGAGGTTTTCGGTTTACACAATTGCATAAATGCAATTCTAGGCATTCTATGCAAATATTTGTTGTATTTACTCAAAACCCACCAAAATAATGAAAATAAAGTTAGCGTTTGTTGTTATAAATCAAAAATGTATTCTTGATTATTAATTCTTATCTTTTTTTTAATAATTTATTTAAAAAATACATAGGTGAAACAAACAAAAATGTTAACTAGGTTGTTAAGTCAGCATATATTCAGTTTATGATTGTTAGTCTAGTCAGTGATGTATTATCAATAGACTATTCTATCATAAATTTGTGATTACAATAAATATAAACAAAAAATCTAGTCCAGACCATCTCTACTACTGGTCTGTATGCTTACACAAACACAAAAGTAATATCTTATGCATTAATAATCAAATGGTGAAAATGTTCGTCGCTCTCACATCTGTCAAAAAATAGTTGCCTTTTCTCTCAATGTTTCACAAAAATAAAAGTGCGTTTCGATGTTGAATCAGCACTGAATTAGGCAAATGATGTCATCGATATATACACACAAACACACAATCGCTTTGTTGTCTCTCACTCTCTGTCGCTAACCGACTCTACCTATGTTTTTGAGGCAAAATATTTAAATTCATGTCTATTATGTGAAAACATTAATAAAAAGTTCTTATCTTTTGTTCTACGAATTTATCGAAATAACTATATATTTGAATAATTGAAAACTTTTTCTATAATTTAGTCTAAACTGCAATAACGGAATAATATCTTAATTAATAATGAAAGCATTGAAACCATTTACACTAAATAAACGACAAAAACATTTTATTTTATTCAGTCGTATAACTAATGAAAAAATGAAAAATCAAATAAATTATTTAAAAACGCTGGAGAGGAGAGGAGAGGAGAGGAGAGGAGAGGAGAGAGAGAGAGAGAGAGAGAGAGAGAGAGAGAGAGAGAGAGAGAACATAAGAGATTAATGTATTACAGGTATAAAATATCTTCTAATACTCTCAATAAGACTATAATTACGAATATCGGCTCGTTTTGTGTCGTTTTCATTCATAATATATCGGAAAATGTGTACAATTCATATAAATGTGTATCAAATGTATTGTTTCAAAAATGCTCATTGCAACCAGGCAAGTTATGCATGAGTGGCCACGCCTGAGCTTCACCTGCACGCCATGTCGAATAGTGTGTCCTTTAAATTACTCTTTCTATGCCTATTCTCTACCCGCCTTTACCCGGGCAACTATACCAACCAAACCATCTAAATCAGTCGTCAAATATATATAAGTCTTTTTTGTTGTTGTTCTACAGTTTTAATATTATATCAGTGTTTGTGTCATAAGTTTTTTATTTGTGAACATATACGCAAAAAGCTCCAACGAACTTTTTGTATATTTACTCACTCTCTATCTACTTTTCAGAATTGAATAATTTATAAAAACTTATTTTTTCCGCTGAATTGGGTTATTGTTAAACAAAATCAAAATTTATTACATATTTTTGTTTTTCTAGTCTAACCGTATATTTGCTTTAGTGAGTGTGTGGGCAGAAAATTATTATTTAATTGAATTTCTACTGTTTTTATTGACATTTATTCCTATCTCTTCATATTTATGGCCTTCATTTCGAACAATTAGATAATTGCAATTCAATTTACATTTAATCTGATATTTATTTATTTTGTCCCTGTTTGCAATTTTGTATATTTAATTTCAATTTCAAAAATTTATTTCACCAAATAAAGGCATTTCATATATTTCTTTTATGATGTCCAGTAAATTATATATAATTATATTTTTCTATTGCTCTTTATATAGTATAGAATTTTTTCAATGCACTTACGATCTATTCAGTGACACCTTTACTGTAAAGTTGTAATACTGTATATATTTGTATGTTTGAGATTAAAGTCATGTTTTAAAGTCAAAGATATCGACTATTTTACTAAATAAATCAAAATTTATATAACATTTTGTGCGCTTTGTCTCCAAACGTAATATTTCTGAAACTAATTTCTGAAATGAATGGAGAGATGCGATAGAAATGAAGAATAGGAATGAGACCGAGATTTAGGCCAAACGTAAAATCTTGTTGAAAAAGTGGTTCTTTAAAGAAATTACTTCGAGATGTAGTGAAACTAATAAGAGGTATATTATAGGGTATAAAACAAATACTTCACAGAATAGAGAAATTGGCAAAAAATAGACTAAAGAAAGAATTCTTTAAATTTTTTTGCACATCGAATGGATCGAAGAATTTCTCGAAAACCAAAAAAGAAGATATTTTACAGATTTTACTATTTTTAGTTGAATAGAAGTAGAAAATAAAAAGAATTCTTTTGAAGAGAATTTATTTCTCATTTATTTGAAGAGTTTATTTCGGGAAAAACAAAAATTGTTTATCAATTCATAGAAAAATATTGGAAACTATTTCAAATATAAAGAATATAATAAATTATAGATTTTTAGTGCGGAATATAGTGTATATATATATTATAGAGTATGCAGTATATAAGAAGTCAAAGTCTGTGAAAAATTTTTGAATTGAAAGACGCGAATCATATGTATTGTGTGAACGTTAACTGCAATTCGTTTGGCTGTTATTAAACCATTTGCTATGAGTTTAATAATGCTTTTGCTCTAAACATAATATTTCTCTAATATTTTTCTCCACATTTCCACTTTGTTTCGAATTGGATTCACAATTGCCTTTCCTCTCAACAGCGCTTCCAATATATTTAGTTTTATTTTATGCGATGCCTAATATTTTAAGGCAACATCTGTAGCCATTCAAGCAGTTGACACATCCATATATACCAATTGTCAACTCATTTGCCAGAGTTGGACATCACCGCCACTCCAACAAAATCTATATCAATCTTGTTTTTGACCGAAATTTTTTTATCATCTCTTATACAGACGTGGATATAAACAGCTAATAAGCTATAAAATATATTTACACGATCATTAACTTACCATTGATAGATTGTCTTGATAAAAGTTGAAAAACCAATAAAATAAACTCAAATTTTCAACAACAAAAAAATATATCAACGACCTAGTTTAAAACTTGTGTAAAATAAAGTAATTTTAATTTTATTAAACATCCACCCGGTGACATTTAAACGACTTGTATTTATATAACTAGTGTCAGGTTTGTCTCCACGACTGTATACATTATAACGCAACTTATGTTACACATCAATCCTAACAACAGTTTTTTGTTTTTAGTAAAAATGTCTGAAATTATGTTTTTAAAATATTGTGTTTCAATAAATTCAATAAAAAACAGTCAAACTATAAAAGTTTGTTTTTAAGTAAAAAAAATCTATATAAGTTAAGCAATATATTTGAACGTAAACTATAAAAAAAATTTTTAAGGGTTAAACTTAATACTTTTGAACAAATATTTGACTTTTTATAAATAAAAAGCTTATAAGAGTTTATATAAAATATCAAAGTATAGCACAAATTGATTATTATTCGAGCAATTATTTTGTGTAACAAAAGTTCGTTTGAGTTCTGACAGCGAAAGCTGTATTTCAATGGGTTTGTGATACTCTATCTCTGGCGAGAAATCCATTGATTTGATTGAATAAGAAAATGTAATAACAATTTCAACACTCAAGTCATACTTTATTCAGAAGTTCTCTACCAGTGCTCACAATAATATTCAACAAAAAGCACTTTCCAATTGGCTCTTCCTATTCGATACTCTTTGAGAGATTCTCGCAATGCAAGCAAAAGACGGCATTATTTAATAACTCACTTCATATCAAATTTGTTTCTCTTTTTTCAATGAGAGTATTATTATTGGATTATAAAAGATTAAATAAAAAATTCTCTTTTCATTCAATTTTTCTTCATTTATACACAATTTCTTATATTATACCAAAAATATCATTTATATTATATTTAATAATAACTGAAAGAGTTATTCGCGAATTGAAAAGAATTCTTATGTTTTCCCACATAATTCACTTCAAATAAAAATAATAAAAATAATTGCAATAAATTTAAGTCTAATTATATATTAAAGAGTAATTTTGTTGAAAGTTATTTTTCAAACAAAAAAAGAAAATAGAGTAGAAAAAACGTTAAACTAATTTGTTTATAATTGCTTTTAAGGCTCAGACTCAAGCCTATAATTAATATTATATAACTTATATATATTATTCTTCGACATCATAG
>JAQIYC010000989.1:0-10783 GCA_034699545.1 Porobelba spinosa | reverse complement strand
CGCATATATCGACAACTCTTTCCGATTCGTTTGTTTTGAACTTTTCTTTCGATATTTAGACCGATTGTCGACAAAAGCGCACGAATTGTCGAATTGACTTTCGGTGCGATTTTGAGATCGGGTTTGCATTTCGATTCGACAGTAGATCTGGATTTGTATTACTGTTTAAAATATTGAGAATAATTTGGATATATTTTGATTTAAATTAATTATTTGTAACGATATTACGCAGAAATGGATTACTTAATAAAATATAATAATTTTCCGGCAATTCTTATATTTTGTTAAAATTATTTATTTAATTTTAATATTAAAACTACTTAATTGCGCGTTTATTATTAATATTTATTTTTAAAAGTTTAATTTGACCAGGTTAGCTCGTGCTTTTGGTAAAATTTATATTCATTTTGCATGGATCGTTTAATTTTAAAATTAGAAATTAAGATTATATCCATTATTTTCAGATTTGCAATTTTAGTATAGAAATTGCAATTTAATAAATGATTCAAATTAAATTTAAAGTTTAAATAAATTATTTATCAATTAGTAATTGATAAAAATTAATATATTAAGAATCCATCAAATTGTGAAAAGATGTAGAATTTACTCGATTTTAATTATTACTTAAATATTTGTCGACTTATTAATGAAAATTTACTCTAATATTAGATAAATTTTTGTAGCAATTAATTAAAAATAATTTTAATTTGAAAAAATTATAGAAATGCCAACAATTAAATAATTTAAATATTGTTTAAACAAAGAAATAACATTTTAATTAAAAAAACTTAAAAAGTAAAGCAAATCTCAAAAGCGCTTATATTTCGCGGTTTTGATCGATTCAAACGAATAGCGCGTTTGCGACGAAACCAAACAAAACAGTGAAACGAATGCAAAGGCAATAGAACTGCGATTTCTATTCCAATCTATTTCTCAATTGAAGTCAACGTTTGGAAACATTGACTCAATTTGTGATATATTTAAACGTTTGCTTCGATTGTAGTCGACATGACTTCAAAATACTTTGAGACCAAACCCACGATTAAGACAATTGTCGAAAGCGATGACGAGATTACTATAATCGACAGCAAAGAGTCGATGTCGAGAGTGAAGAGCGAACTGAAGAGCGAACTGAAGAGCGAACTGAAGAGCGAACTGAAGAGCGAACTGAAGAGCGAACTGAAGAGCGGCCACAATGTGATCGAAATCTCGGAATCGCCGGAAATCGTGCGAAAGAGGAATGAAATGAAGTCTCAATTAAATGATTCTCCGATTTGTTTACCGAAGAAACGGGTGTTTAATGTGAGTGACGACGAAGACGAGGCCCACAAACACCTGAAGACATCGAATGAGTCGTCGGATGAGATCGCGAGGAAAGCCTTCGAAGAGATGTGCGAACAGAGTATTAAAGAACTGCAGGACTTGTTCCCAGAGGTAGACATCTGTGAAATCCAAGACGCGCTCATAGAGTCTGATTGGAGTGTATTTAACGCTTCCGTCAGAATCGGCAATCTTTGCGATCAAAACATTGACTCCGAATGTGTCGACAATCAGCACAAGACTAACGCCACGAATGGCTCGAATGAGTCGAAGATCTGTACGAATAATGAGAAAATGAAAAGTTTAGACTATTATCGCAAATGGAATCCCAACTCAAGACGTGACTCCTCTGGCGACGAACTGATGGCCACCTCTTCGGCACACGATTTCAATTCGATTAAAAACAATAGAAATAAGTTTTCGAAACTAAATAAACCGAAATATGTGGACATCGACGACATGAGCGAAGACAGTGGCGGCGAAGAGTACGACAAGAATGACGAGCGCGTCGTCTGCGGCTCCAGCAGTAGTGATGACGACTCGGACTCTCAGCGCGGGTTCAAAGAGAAGGGTTCGAAACATCCAATATTTTTCCGAACGCAAGAGATTAAGGAAAAAGTGGCGGAATTTCTGCAGAACTCGAATTCATTCGAACTGCAGATCATTCCCGGCGTCAGTCAAAAGAAAATCGAAATAATTATGAGTTTACGTCCATTCGTCGACTGGAACGACCTGTTCGTCAAATTCAATGCTTCGAATCTGAATACAGATATTTTGGACAATTGTTTGGAAGTATTGAAAGCGCGAGCAGTCGTCCAAAGACTGATGAATGCCTGCGAAGACATTTCGCAGGACTTGACCGAAATGGTCGAGCGCTTGCGTGGCGTCGATCAGCCGAAGCTTCTCAACCCCGACATGAAGTTATCCCACTATCAGATGATTGGTTTGAATTGGTTGGCATTAATGCACAAAAAGGGCATAAATTGTATTCTCGCGGATGAGATGGGGTTAGGGAAGACCATTCAAGTCATTGCTTTCTTCGCTTACCTGAGGGAAACCCGAGGCGTCAAAGGACCCCATCTGGTCATCGGTGGGTCTTATACTTTGAAAATACAATAAATCTTAAGTTGAATTTAGGCTAATTTTATGCTCCCATTCAGTCCCCTCTTCAACACTAGACAACTGGTCGCGCGAATTCCAGACCTGGTGTCCAGACATAAACATTCTTCTATACTATGGCTCTCAAGAAGAGAGAGCTTTGATTAGAGAACAGATATCGCGAAACCAAATCAAATTCAATGTAATTATAACGACGTATACAATCGCGCAGAGCCCGGGCGACAAGAGTTTGTTCAAAAAGAGTTCATTCAAATACGTGGTGTTCGATGAGGCGCACTTCCTCAAGAATATGAAGAGCTCGCGATTCACGGCTCTTATGAATATGAATGTGAGGCTCACTTCACATGTTTTCCTTAATTAACTGTTTAGTAATATTTTGTTTTTAATATGACTTAAGGCTAAGCATCGGCTGCTTCTGACCGGAACTCCTTTGCAGAACAATTTGGTGGAACTGATGTCACTATTAATCTTCACTTTACCGCATATGTTCAGAGGAAAGATAGACCAAATCAAGACATTGTTCTCTTATAATAACGTGAGTTCTCGTCAATTCTCTTTAATTAATTCGTTTCTAAACTTGATTTCAATGCTTGTGTCGACAGAAAGACTCGATTCATAGGATTTCATACATAAACGAACGCATCATTCAGGCGAAGAAGATTATGAAACCATTTGTTTTAAGAAGATTGAAAACTGAGGTCAGAATTGGATTGTTTTTTCAAATAATCAAAAATCAAATAAAAAGCACTTTTTCTAAACAATGTAATCTAACCGGCCGTTCAGGTGCTTCAAGAACTGCCCCTAAAAATAGATCACATCTGCGTTTGTCCGATGACTGGAATTCAAGAACAAAAGTATATGGAATTGATTGAGAACTACACGCGAGAGATCAAGTATAAGAAGATTACGTTCGAAGACAGTGAGCCGGAGGAGAAGTACCAGAGGGGCACAGGTATGCTCATGAATCTGCGCAAAGTGGCGAACCATCCGCTGCTTATTCGTCAATACTATGACGACAAGAAACTGCGAATTATGTCGAAACTAATGATCAAAGAAGTGACGCATCAATTGGCTGATCCACAGCTGATATTCGAAGACATGCAAGTCATGCATGACTTCGAACTCCACAATCTCTGCAAAAAATACGAATCCATTAATGCATTCAAATTAGACGACGACCTGATCCTCGATTCGGGAAAATTCCAAGAGTTGGACAGTTTGTTGACTAAATTCCGAATCGAAGGCAAACGCGTTCTCCTCTTCAGTCAATTCACGATTATGTTAGACATTATCGAAGAATATATGAATTTAAGGTATTTTAAGTTTTTAAGACTTGACGGAACCACTAAAGTGATAGATAGGATTGATCTGATCGACCAATACAACAACGACCCGGAACTGTTCGTTTTTCTGCTGTCGACCCGTGCGGGCGGTTTGGGAATCAATTTGACCGCCGCTAGTGTTGTCATTATACACGACATTGACTTCAATCCCTATAACGACAAACAGGCGGAGGACAGGTGTCACCGCATCGGACAAACCAAAGAAGTGATTGTCTATCGACTCATTAGTCGGAATAGTGTCGAAGAAGGGATGCTTAAGATCGGCGAAGAGAAGCTCAGATTAGGCAGAGATATATCGGCCGCCGATTTGGGTTCGTATCCATTGATTCCTATTTATGTCATTTCATTCGCAATTAATTATATATTTAATTGTATTACAGCTAACGATGAAAAAGACGATAAAATAGAGAAATCGGACGTAAAGACTCTGCTTAGGGCTGCTCTCAAGCTATAGGTTCTATTTAACAGTTAATCTAAAAAACATCCATTCATTGGACAGTATTTTATTATTATTATAATTATTTTATACATTAAATACATTAATATTATACACAATATATAAATTGTGGAATGAATTCAAAGTTTATTTAGTCACAGCTGCGCTCAGTTCTAACCGGAGGGTTGGAGGGGTTGGAAGGGTGACATACGCTGAGGCTTTATCTTCAGGGTTAAGGGTTTCGGTTTATTTGCAATATTATTATTTCGTTGAAAAGAGAATTCCCGATGAGTGCTCTTCCCATCTTCTAGTGGTCGCCCAAACCCCTCCCGATTAGTTTGAGGCGAATCCGTAGACTTAACTTAAGGTAAAAATTCCAAAACGTATTGTTTGACTGAAGGCGGAAGTTGTAGTTTATTGATATTCGGCGCCAATTGTCTTCCCATCGCTATATAAATGCTATTTCTGGCGATACTCTTAAGCGATCGCGGATTCGATACGAGGTTTGACAATAGAGTCACCAATTGATTAGAATTGGTTCGAATCGTTCCGATGAGTAGTTCGCGATTGAGTTGTTGTAAACACGAGAAGAGTTCGTTGTGAGTCATGGCGTGATAGTAGAGGAGAATCAGTTTCATGAAGTGCTGTTCACTCGACTCATCATTGATTAGTAGCTCTTCTTTTCGAAGCAAATAATGGATGTAATAGAAAATGACCTGAAATTCAATAATAAATACAATAATTAATCAAATCTGGATTTTAAATGAGATTCAAAGGAATACTAATGTTGAAGATATGGCTTAATTCGAATGCATTCAAAACGGGTCTAAATAGACTCGAGTCGAGAGTCTATTCACATAAACCGGTTGAATGCAAGTCAACTAATATTGGAATTAAGCATATCTTCAACATTAGAATCGCTCGAATCTGCTTTAAATGATCTGTCAATGGATTACATGATCTGAAGACTTCTTGAGAAAGACCGAACTGTGAGAGTGACATATAGTGGGTTCGGTCGAGCACTTGACGTCTGGATTAGCGCCGAAT
Organism: Porobelba spinosa; assembly: GCA_034699545.1. Classification (NCBI taxonomy): domain Eukaryota; kingdom Metazoa; phylum Arthropoda; class Arachnida; order Sarcoptiformes; family Damaeidae; genus Porobelba; species Porobelba spinosa. The sequence goes on along the minus strand of JAQIYC010000989.1, from coordinate 5,518 downwards.
TTCATTAAAGTGAGTGATAGGTCGCAGACGTAGTCCAAGTCCTGAGGCGTTCGAGCGTTTTGTACTAAATCCAAAAGCGCTAACAGAATGTGTTGATTGCGTTGAGAGAAGTCGACGTTTGGGTCGAGTTTGTGCTGTAAGAGCACTGTCAGGACCTGTCGAATGAATGCGAAAGCACTCGGTTTGTCGACATTCGTTAGTGACATGTATTCACTGGCACTGAAGACTAGAACGTGGAGTGGAGTCAAAGTGTTTCGATAGTACGAACAGTTAGGGTTAGCGCCGTATTTGCATAGAATGCGAACACAGTTCAGGTACGACACCTTCTTTGAGTGGCTCAGGAGGTGCAGTAAACCCTTGTTCAGCAATGGTGTGAAGCACAGGATGAGCGGCACCGACCCGTCCCGACCGACGCAGTTGGCGTCCGCCCCGTGTTGTAGAAGCATATACAACAACTCGAACCGAAAGTCCCAATCCTTCACATGCCTTAAGACACAACAGAGCGCACTATTGCCCTTCCGGTTAATGCTTTGTATGACTCCCTGTTGTAGAATAAATCTGAAAACTATACCAAACGAACGAACCGTTAGTTTTACAATCAGTTTAGAGCTAACTGTGAAACAAGAGTTGGATTACTAACTGTGCAACATATCCCAAGTGGTCCATCGAATAGCCGGTTCCGACCCGTTCTGAGTCGGACCGTTGTATTTGGACTCCTCAAGAGAATACCTAACAATAAGAGCGTGTAATGGAGTGTTGCCCAGACTGTCCGGTTCGTTGACCAGTTGTTTGCACCCGTGTTCGAACAGGAGCTTAAGGGTGGCCAACGTGTCGTTCGAAGACTTCTTTCCCAAGAGTAAGAGCACGTGAAGGACTGTTAGCTGTTGTGTAGACGTGCGTTGAGTCAGATCTGCGTTACACTAATCCGTCGACAAAACAAACTATAAATTGATGTTCGAATCGAAAGGTTTAAGCATTGAATGCAAACCTGTATTAAGAGTTCGAGGAATCGGATGTGTTGTAGGACTGCCTGATGTATAGGGAAGTACTCGTCGTATAACTGGTTGATCTCGTCCGGGCGCTCGGATATGAGGTAATTGACGCAATTCCAGGCCCCCCTCTCGAAGGCCGAGTGCAGGAGCGGCTTCTTCTGGCACTGCCAGGGCAGCCAATTGTCCTCCGATCGGGCCATCACGAACTCGAGGATCGACGCCTGGTCTCCATCGATGGCGTAATAGTCGGCCGATTGCAGCCGATCTATAGTCGCGTTGTGTTGCGCCGAAGTGTTCCACAAAAGACCGGAGCGTCGGCCGAGTTCGCAGTTCTGGGAGTGGGGGCCGGGATAGCACATACGGGCCTCGCAGTCGACGCGAGCGCCGTATTTAACCAAAAGCTCGACGATCTCTATCGGGCCGTTGAGGGTCGCGATGTGAAGGGGAAGACTACATGTGCCGCGATTGCAGTCACACCCGTAGCTCAACAACCATTTGGTCAATTCGACGCTCTTCAGACTGACTGCGCGCTGAAGAATGTTATATCCGTTGCAGTCGTTCACTAACAACAGGTTCTCTCCCTTTAAGACAATTAACAGTTAATCCAATCTCTGATTCAAAACAATTGCAAACCTTTTGGATAATCGAGAGATAAGTCGATTGAATGTAATTCCAATTTATGTGATTCGCGTCATTCGAGTAGTTGTTGTTGAGTTCGACCAGAAGTGCCGACACTATCTGTTTCGTCGCTTCCGATATATATCCCGTCGGATATGAGTTAAACAAATGACTAATTGTTTTGATGTTTGGATTACTGCCGAACAGATGACTCACAAATGAACCCATTCTTCAACACAAGACTCCGATTATTGCGATATTTGACTAAAGTTTTACTTATTTTCATTCAAATTGTAATTCAAGTATAAAATCAATTAAAAGTCAATAGTTTTGTGCAAATCTGAAGACAACAAACGGTTAATCAAATCGTAAATACGTCTAAAAACATGAAAACAATATTTAAACGAAATTTGCATTCATTTGGTTTCGCATTAAATGATTGAATGTTTTCATGACTTTTGACATTTAAAAGCGAATCGATGTTAGGGTTTGTCATCGCTTTGCCTACACTTTCTGCTGAGGAATCACTCGATTATTGAATTAAAACTTTTGTTTATTTCCAACAATCGGTTAATCAATTCAAAACTCTTTTCGTTTGTTTTTGTTTACAATCTTTTCATCACTCGTTCACTCAATTAATGTTTGGTTTACTTTAATTTCAAACTTAACTTCTTATCAATCAATACTCCACTATAGCCTCAATGCAGTGTCGCCTCATTTAATGCATGCATTGAATGCAATTTTGCGATTTTATAATCATTTCTCTCAACATTTGCATTGAATGTAAAATATATTAAATTAGTATTTGTTAGAAATTACAAAAACACCTAGATGATATTGCATTAAATTAGTTTAGGCTTTAAATTAATTTAATGCAATTTGATTTTGGGAAACATATAAAGCAGTGAACTCTAGTGTTCGTCAAATCAAACTTAAGTTTTGACAATATTTTCCAAATCAAAGGTAAAACACATAAAACGTTACGTATTTTACAAGAAATCGTTTGCATCGGAATAAAAGAGAATATTATATTTGCTTTAAAGCTATAATATAGACATGAAATGGCAAAACACCTGATCCGCTAAAAACTAGAACAGAGTTTACGAGTGAATGCGTCACTCGTATGAACCAATGCCAACGTGTAATGAAAGGCAAAGCAAAGCAAAACACGTCAATCGAGTCAATAGATCGTCGGTTCGAAGCAATCAATCGTTACTTAACTCTAATAATCAGTTTTGCGATCAATTGATCGAAAAAAGCGAAACGAAATGGACTTTTCGGTGACGACGAGAACGCATTCGCTTTGCTTTATATTATCGCTATTGCTATGTCTTGTGAATGGACTGAACGCCTACTTCCTGGTGATCGACGCACACGCGGAGGAATGCTTCTTCGACAAAGTGACCACTGGCACCAAACTCGGACTCACCTTCGAGGTCGTCGAGGGAGGCTTTCTCGACATCGACGTCAAGATCACCGGTAGGTCTCTATTGTTATAATGGCAACTAAGCCTATATTGACTGCATTGACTGCATTGACTGCAATGTCTCGCTTGTGTGCACCGGTCGACAGGTCCGGACAACAAAGTGATCCATTCGGAAGAGCGGGCATCGAGTGGTAAATACACGTTTGCGGCGCATATGGACGGCAATTATCTCTACTGTTTCGGCAATAAGATGTCGACAATGACTCCGAAAGTAGTCATGTTTTCGATGGACATCGGAGATGCGCCCAAGACTGAGGAGGAGCTCAAGACACAGGACGCCAATCACAACAAACTGGAGGAACAGATCAAAGAACTGTCGGGCGCTCTGACGGCAGTAAAGCACGAACAGGAATACATGGCTGTCAGGGATCGGATCCATCGCTCCATCAATGAGAGCACTAACTCTCGAGTGGTTTTGTGGGCTTTCTTCGAGGCATTAGTGTTAGTGGCCATGACTTTAGGTCAGGTCTACTATTTGAAGAGATTTTTTGAAGTCCGTCGAGTCGTCTAGTGTTGTGTCAATAGGTTTAGTGATTAACGCAATTAAATCTAATTATAATTTATGTTTTAAACCTAAAACTTTGTAATTATTTTATAGAGTTTTTCACTAATTATCGCTAATTATGTAAATATCTTGAAATTTAAATCCAATTAAACATAAATTTTATAAAACATTAGAAATAGTTATTAATTGCACAGAAAAGCGGGTAAATTGAATCATTCAAACAGTAATCGAAGGGTTAATATGTGTCGTAATTAAGAGATATAACTATTTGTGGAAATTATTAAGAGTTGAACAAAGAATGAACTCTTTCAGCAGATCCGGCCTTTCGTTCACCAGTCGATTCCAACCCTCAGTCTGTATGACATGAGTTGAGTGGCATTTGATGTACTCAATAGCCCGAGCTTTCAATGCCTGCGCCGAATGAATGTCAGCCAAGTCTAACAGTTGACACACGCTTTCGACCGACAGTTCAGAACCAATAAAGTTCTCACAAATGGCTTTCAATTCAATCAAATTGTACTAAAAATCAAAGTTTGATTAAAACAAATAATCGCTAATCGATTGTCTACTAAGCGATGCCTACTCTGTCTGCGGCGACCAATAACTCGGCGGATATTTCGGACAATTTGTCGACTTTTCCCGAATATATGTATTTTAACATTTTGTGCAGAACTTTGTAATCCATGTCTTGGATCTCAACTCTATTCGTCTGAATCTCTTTCATCGGGTGTTCGAACATAGCGGCGAAAACCGGAGATCTGGCCATAAGAATGAGTTTATGTGCTTTGAATTCGTAATCGCCGGTCACTAACACCACATCCGAGTGCTTCTCAGACTCGAAGAGAGCGCTCAAGTCGTTCCCAATCGACTTAATCGAGTCGTTGACCGGATTGTGTGCATTGGTGTGAAGACTGCCGAACATACTGTGCGATTCGCCGATATATTCAATTTGGCAATAAATGGTTAGTTTGTCGTTCGGAAGCAATCCTTGAGTCGAATCTTTGAGCACTTGTTTGCGGACGAAGTGACCCCAACCCCAGTCAGACGTCTCGGCGTCGAACTCATGACTACTTTCTGTGGATTGAGTCAAAAGTCGAATAAATGTCGACTATAGGCCAAACCTCTTCTATACCTCGACTGACGGCGAGCTCTCCCTTGGCGTCAATGATCGCTAACTTGAGTTCAGTTAACACTTCCGTCCGATCCGATTGATTCAGATTGAGGTACAGAGAAACGTAATCCTTGTTCTCCTCTTTATTGCCGTTCGGGAACAGATGCAGTGACCATATGGTCGATGTGTCGCCGCTCTCGACAGCACTGAACGCATCGCTCCAGAGATCGGTTGAACGACGACTGAAGTTATCGATTGTCCACAAAATCGACGTTTTATGCATTTGGAGGCTATTGTGACACCAGTTGACGACATCCAATGTCTTCGTTTGCGCCATAACTGCCATTCAATCGCTTTATAATTCAATTAATTATTGCCTAAAATGTGAATCAATTGATTGCAAACTCTGAGTCATAGTTCGAATTTAGTTCCGAATCTAAAAGCGCTCGTAATTTATGGTTTGCTCTAAATTTTGATTTGTTTTTATTATAATTTATAAAAAGTTATGTCAATATAAACCAATAAAAACAGAGTTTATAATCAATTAAAGTTGACTTTACTATACAAAACAAAACAATCGATTTGTTTGTGTTTACAATAATTGAGTTTTGAATTGATTTTGAATTAAATTTAATAATTATTGCAAACATTGAGTGAAGAATACAATGAATACAATCAATACAATGACATCACAAGTGGTTCCGACGGAAGACAAGAGCGAAGACAAAGCCATCGATAGGGAAAAGGTATGTAAATTGAGTGCTAACTCACCTCTGAGTCAGACTCACCACTCATTGTCTGATTGT
>JAQIYC010000988.1:0-10803 GCA_034699545.1 Porobelba spinosa | reverse complement strand
ATTAACAGTTATAATATAGAGTACACCGTTAAAAATATATAGCATATAAATATACAGGTTAACAGTTATAATAAACAGTACACCGCAACAAATATAAAGCATATAAATATACATGTTAATAATGCTAATATACAGTACACTGTTACAAATATAAAGCATATAACTATACATGTAAATAGTGCTAATAAACAATACACCGCTACAATTATAAAGCATGCAAATATAATGGTTAACAGTTATAATATAGAGTTTACCGTTAAAAATATATAGCATATAAATATACAGGTTAATAGCGCTAATATACAGTACACTATTACAAATATAAAGCATTTAAATATACATGTTAACACCGTTAAAAATATATAGCATATAAATATACTGGTTAACAGTTATAATATAGAGTACACCGCTACAATTATAACACATTAAAATATAAAGGTTAACAGATATAATAAAGAGAAATAAATATATAACACCGCAACAATTATATAGCATATAATATACAAGTTAATAACGCTAATATATTGTGCAAAAATATAAAATATTAGTATCAAGTACAATAAATTTATATATGTCAAATAAAAAAGCTTAAAAATTAATAAAATATTTCTGGAGGGCGCAGTATGACAGAAATGTTTTAATTAATTTTGTAATGCATTTACACTAATCGAAAAGGTATTAAGTCATACTGTTCAGTCTTGTTTTGATTTAAGTTTAAGTGGTTTAGTGCGCCTTTTCTATGCGTTTAGTAAACACCAAATAACTTAACGCAAATGTTTGAACTAATGTTTGTCTGTTTTTAATCTAAATTTTTATTGCACTCTGGTCATTTTTTAGATTGTTTTTGATTTACCCAATGAATCATAACAAAGCTTTATTAATAGCAAAAGATTAAGATTTGAGTTTGTTTTTGAATCATTAATGTTTACAAATTTGTGCTTATATTATAAGCACAGCATATCCTATCAGAGTTAATGATCTACGTTACATAATAATGAATATTTGTAATAAAAAACTACAAAATGATACATAAATTATCTTAACTTGTTTATTCAATTCAATTTCAATTATTCGTTAACTTGAAAATTATGGTAAATTATTCGAAATAAACTGTATTTTTATTTAACATTTATTTGAAGAATGTACCAAGCTTACAGTGAAAACTATTTGAATTAAATTAAAAATATACTTTAACAAGTTAATTGGTTTAAAATAATTTTAATAAATAGCAACAATGTCAATTAAAAACAAATATACATTAATCTAATTAATTATTTACTAATAATTACTAATAATTAATAAATAAATAATTGTCTTCAATGGGGAACAGAAGGGCATCGGTAGGCCTCACTCTCTTCCTGGTCGTACTCGTCGTCATCTTCAGTCAACTTCCCACCGCAACAGTAGGTACAGGTCTCCCTCTCCACGCCATAGCCCTTCGATAGGCAAAACTCGCGACACTTGGCGAGTCCGCACCGGCGGTCGATGATGGCAAGCACATTGTTGACCCGGGTGATGTCGACTGTGCAGAACTTGGTATAGGGCGAGCATTGCGTCAGCAGCAGAGTGTCGGTCAAAGTTGAGTTGATGTTTGGATTATAGCACAAGTGCTTACTATTGAACTTCTGTGAGAAGTCGACATAACACGAGTAGCACTTAATTCGCGGCTCTTCGCCGTCTTTCGGCTTTCGCGGTCTTTTCCGGCGCCGAGGCTTCCGCTGCTGACCCGAACTCAGTTCCGCTATTATTGCGATTATTATTAAACAAATTAATAGTTTTTGTAACTTTGAAAACATAATCTAATCTTAATTTTTGTAATTTTAGAATTTAATATCTGTTGTGATATTAGCAGACATTTTGTTCAGCGATTGATATTTAAAAATTTGTTTTGTGTTGAGGAAAGTCTGTAATTAAACCTATTGTTGCTATGAGTCGTCTATTGCGTTGATTATCAAACGAATAATTAATTAGAGATTGTTATCAAATGAGTAGCCGTTAGTGTAAACGCGTTTACTCTGAGATTGTCTACTGATCTATAAATGCAGTGATGCGTCAAATTGTGATTAATCTCTTGAGAATTCAATGTTAGCTAAAGAGTTGATATTTTTGTTTAATTTCGAAAATTTTTAATTCGCGACTAAATTAAGATCATATTTGAAGATAACCAACAATTCTGAAACTTGTCGATTGTAAATTTCTGAGAAAACTAAATAGATAATTTTTATTTCCAAATAAAATTAATAAAAAAATAAAATTCAGTTTATTATTGTTGATTTTATAACTAAACAAATAAAAATTTATAATTTTACAAAAAAATACTTGCTATCATTAAACCTAAACAAGTTTAAAAAACTTGAACAATGATCAGCACAAAAAATTTTAAATGACTAAATAATGTGGTGATGACTGCATTCTAGGTCAGGCCTACATATTCGGGGAGAAATCCCTTTCACTTTAAAACACAAATGCAATAATGCGTGGAAAAAGTTCAACAGGAAATCCATTGTATTTTCGCACAAACTTTTATAGCCCGGAGCCGACAGTCAGACACAAGGACTACAAAATGCATACTTCGCTGAATCATAGCCTATCCGCCGGCCCTATGAATAGACGTAATGTATAAAACATCTGCTGAACAAGCGTTCAGTGTTTGTTACATCGATTTTTATATAGCAAGTGCAAACCTACCAGTGCAAGCCTACCAGTGCACTGATAGCGTGCGTGTAGTGGCTATTGACTTGAATGGGTTCGCACGTGCGCTCAGTTGGCTTAAAGCGCGTTCACCTCTCATAGGCAGAGCTCTTATGCCTTCACTAGAATATTATAGCCCTTTAAGAGCAGATCATTTCAGACTATACTCACGATTTCAGACACTTTTCCTCATCTTTTATAGTGATGTCAATTGATCCGCAAATCTGTGCTATTAATAGAACTCTTTTTTAGATACATTCAGAATTAAATTCACTTTTTCCGCATTTCTTCTTTTGATATTAAATTTTTTTTCCTTTAGTTATATTTTTTGTTTTTTAGATTTTTTCTTCTTTTCTTTTTGAGAGTAAAAACTTGTCTTTTATTTTAAAATTAATTTACAATTGATTTTGAAAACCAATAAATATTACAATAAATTATAATTTCACTAATAATATGACAATAAATATGGAATAAATTTAATGACTTTTTTGTTTTGTCTTCAAATTGTGTTATATTTTTTGGCGTTCATTGAATGAAAAATTGGGATAAAATCCGTGATGTCGGAGATAGAGAGAGAGAGGGGGGGGGGGGGGTTATGTGCAGGTTTACTTGAACATTTTTGGTTAAAATCCTAGAAGTTGGCAAAAATCTAAATCTGAACTGGAATTAAATCAAATTTAGCACCAATTAAAGCAAAAATTTGTCAGGGAGATTGGAGATTGACGGACACCCCTTACCGACATCACTGGATAAAATCATACAACAAATCAAAAATTGGCTCAACATTTGAAAAATTGAAAATTTTTGTTTTTAAGTTTTGGTTTTTTAAGTATTAATACAATAGTATAATAGAAAAAATGAAATGAATAGAAAATACAAGAATTAAATTGAAAAATATCATTGAATATACTGTAAGTCGAAAAGAGTGAGCATTTCATGTGTGGATAAGTTTCCATAAGTTTTTTAGTATAAGATTAGAATCAAAATATCACTAAAATTGTCAAATATATCGATTGACAAGAAAAGAATGCAATTAATCGTAAAATTGTTTAAATTTTTAAAAAATCACAATTCAATACCAATTATTATGCGTTTAGTTGACATAATTATGGATAACTATCATTAATTTAAAAATTGGATTAAAATTCTAATCTAATCAAGGTAATTCAAAAAAAAATTAAGCAAATATTCAATCGCAATGTCAATCAATCAATCAGTCATTTAAATACAAAAAACTTTTCGCAAAATTCTTTCCGTTTCACAAAATAACAGCCAATTTATACATAAGTACTTACATAAGCGCCGGCACAAAAAGGAAAGCCTTCTTTTCCCAGACCTAATAGTTATACATACGATAAGATATACAGCAATTATGCAATAATTTGACTCAAATTTTAGAGCTAATAGCAAACTATCTCTACAAACAAAAGTTGACTTAAATAGCGATTAAGATATTTATATTAAAAAAAGAAAAAAACTCTTATATAAAGAGCTTTAGGTTTTCAACGTTTAATATAATTAGAGATAAGCAGTAATAGCTATAATAGTAAGAAAGTTGTTGAGATAGTAATGTTGTAATAGTGTTGTTGTTGTTGTTGTTGTTGTATATCAACTGTTGATCTTCGGGTTTATGAAACATCACAACTAAGACTATACTTACAATTAGATTTAGAGCAAAACATAATAGGATTACAATTATAAGTTAACTATCAATACAATCGAAATGGACTTATTGTGGATGATCGTAGATGTGGTGGTCCTTCTTCATCGATGACGGCAATGGCAGCGGCCGTTCCCATGGCTTCTGGGGAAGAGTGCAGTGGATTATGCATTTAATTTCGATACATCAGCTCTGAGTGCTTTTCAATCATATAATTTAGTTTAGATAAAGTAGAGATGACATTGAGGGGGGGGGGAGAGGGGTGTAGAGGACTACAACAAATTTAATTAATGTTTCTTTTAGTGGAAATGGAGAGTAATATCTAGATATGATAATAACGATATTATTCAAAACGGTTAAATTTAATCAAGTTTGTTATTAATTTTAAATATTACATTAAAATTAAATTGCCTAAATTAAAACTAAATTTAAGAAAGGCAAATCAAAATGTTTAATTTAAGATTTTAGCCTTAAAAACCGTGTTCTCTCCCCCTCACGACATGACATCTCCACTTTGTATAGGAATGTATGGGAAATGCTATTGAATCGAAAAATAGAGTATCTATTGAAGCGTTTGTTTGCATTTGACGTTTGATTAATAGGATATTAAAGTTTATATTAATATTTATGGTTTGAAAATGTGATAAATAATTGCAATGTTTAGTCTCAAACAAAACTTTCATAAAAGCAATGATAATATAATTAATGGACTGAAAGCACAGATAATATAATAGAGAGAAAAGAGTATAAAAGTAAAGAGCGTTTACTTGAGGGCCGTCACCACAGCCGCCCATCGGCATCGTTGCATACGGGGTCGGGTAGACATTGCCCGACTCAGTCATCATTAGCGGTTTGCCACTAGTCTTATCGAAGTCCATATAACGGGGTGTTGTGCCCGCGAATTGCTTACTGAGCGTTGCGCTGTCCATCATTACTGGTGCGAAATGGGTTAACCGTTTTAATGGTTTGTTATTGTTGTCAAAACACTGTTTAATGGGTTAAAACTTACGGCCATTAGCCGTCGCTCGGCTTCGGATTCGACGAACGCATACGAATGCAAAGATAATGACAATAATAACAATGACTGCGGCAGACAATAGCGGTATTGTGAACGACGGCTGAAGATAATAGGGTCCGTCGTTGAAGAACGGGTTGAATATCTCACTTTGAAGTAGTTTTAGGTCTATTCGAATCAATCATTTTTATCGATCAGTTTTAATGGCATTTCATTTACTAAATATTATTCTATTCCCCATTTGCTCTAAACTTATGCTCCGGATAATTAAGTTTTCCTAAATTATATTAGCTATTTAAATTAAATGTTTGCAAAATCTAACTAAAATAAATCAATCACTCTTTCAAATAAAATTTAGCTTTAGGTTAAATTAATTTTATGTTTTTAATTATTTTAGTAATTAAAAGTATAAATAATGAAGCAATTGAAATAAAACTAAATTATCAGTGCAATTTAAATAAGCAAATGTTAATTTTAAGACAAAAATAATAATATTTTATGTCAATAAAACAATGTATGATCAAGAAAAAAATCACTTATTTTAGAAATTATCATATAGCTTGTTGCATTTATTAAATAAATGGGTTTAATAATAAACTTCATAAATTAATAATTTTATATTAAGAATTAAAAAACTAAAATTCTATTTAAAAATTCACAGAATAGTTGCATATTAAAAAGTTAAAACTAGTTTTAATAATCAAAGCAAAGCAATATACTTGCTAATTTAAAAAATTATTTACATAAAAATAACTTATTGCATTTAAAAATAACTAAGCATCCGCTCAATAAGTTTAATCACATGCATCTTGCTTAAATTCAAGCAAAACATGTTGTATTATTTGTGCTGGAATATTAATTTTTTAAAATATAAAACAATCAAATAAGTGACCGATGAGTCACTGCATACCGCCTTCCGTTTTGGTGACGACAATATTCGACGGATCGCTAAACCCGTATCTGTTGAGCGCTGTAATGAAGATCCGGTACTGAACGCCGGACTCGAGATTCTGGAGCGTATAGGTATAGGTGGCGAACGACGACACTTCCGTCTGCGGCGTCGGTGTCGTCAGTGAAGTCAACGGCGTTTCCCTCCACTTCGGTTCGCCTTCTTTTTGGTAGTGAATCGTATAGCTAGAGGTCGGGGTCTGGGATTCACGCATATCCTTCTGGTGCCAGCGAACAGATATCGTATTACCGGTCGTCTCAATCGCGTTTAACTGCTGCGCCGGCGGCAGATCGCCATCATGTGTGTGCACAAGCATTTCGTGCGATTGCGGTCCACTTCCGGCCGAGTTGTAGGCCTTCACTACAATCGCATATTCCGTGCCTTTCGTTAAATCGCGCAAAAAGTATTCGTAGGTTTCCGTTTCGGCGTTTTTCGTGTTTTGTGTCGGTTTCGACTCAACCAGCTTTAGAGTGAACGGATGGTTCGTTTCGCGTGACTTCCGGTACCCGACGTAATAACCTTTGATAACTCCATTCCAGTGCTCAGTCGGCGGCGCTCTCCAGGTCACCCGAACGGTCGTCGGGCCCTTACCTTCAACTGCAATATCATTGGGTGGAGCGGATGGCTCTTCCTCGCCGGTGACGAACGTGACGGTGTCGGCCGTCTCACCCCTTCCGACCTCATTCTCACCTATAGTTCGATTCAATATTCAATTTATTTAAAATTCAAAATCAATGCAAAAGTAAATTAAATTAAATGTTTTTGAAACCATATATCAACCGATCCTTACCGACAACAGTCATCTCATATGACAGGCCAGGGCTTAGGTCTTTAATAAGCGCCGATGTCTGCGAACTACTAACACTGAACTCGTGCAGTCTGTGCGGAGCGCTCTGATGGCGCCAATACTGAATCGTGTATTTAGTTATTGGAGAGTTACCCGAGTATGGCGGCGACCACACAATGCTCGCCGTCCGCGACCAGACCTCCTTTACGTGCACATTCATTGGTGGGCCCGGCACCTCTGCAGTGCAATCATTTGTTTTCAATTATTTATTTTAATTATTGTTTCTATCATTACATACCGACAACAACTAGTTTAATAGTCCGCTCGTCCTTCCCGTGCGTGTTCTCGGCCTCACATTTATATATAGTTCCGTCGGTTCTCTGCGTTGTCCGCAATAGTAGTTCCGATATAACCCCGAATTCGGTTGTCGTCTCAAAGATCTCATAATTGCTTTATATTTTCAATGTTTTAATTATTACTCATTTTCTAAATAATTTATTTAATTAATTATTTCTAAGTTATAACAATCGACTCACTTATGTCCCCCAAGTTTGTCCATTTTGACGCCATCTTTAGTCCAGTTGACAGTCAGTGGTTGATCTCCAGTGGCGTTACACTTAAGTCGAGAGCTTTCTCCTCTTTTCACTTGAATTAAACTATACTTTTCCTCAAACTTTGCCGGAACTGGTGTTTAATTATAGGATAAAATTATTTGTTTTAAAAATAGTTTAAATTGCAATTTCGGTAATAAAGCGCTTATTGAATGCAAAATTTGTGTCAATCAAGAATTTAAAATTAATTAATAAACCAATTAAATGAATTTACCCATAACTTTAAGGGAAATTAATTTTTTCAATACAATCACACTATTCGAGTCATACACAACACACTCATAGAGACCGGAATCTGATGTTTGAATTGTTGGAAATTTAAGAATTTTGCCAATTATTTCATTATAATTATTATTAACACTATTTGCGCCCATTTTTCGCCAAACAATCTTCGGTTTAGGTGAGCCGTCGGCCTCGCAATTGATCTCAACATTAGAGCCCAGTTTCACAGTTGTATTCGTCGGTTCACTAATCCATTTCGACGGCACATATACCTCTAAACTCATTGCATAAGAATCAGATCCGAAGGCATTCTTCACAAAACACGAATAATTGCCTCCATTTTCACTGTTAATATCATTGATAATCAATGAAGAAATGCCATCCAATTCATCAGTTTTAATGGTAATTCCGTTTTGAGAATTAGACAATTGTTGGCTATTTTTAGTCCACGTGAAGAAAACAGGTCGACTGCCCGACTGTAGAGCACAGGTGGATATAAATCTCGATCCTTCAGAGAATGGCTTATCGGGTTGATTGAGTGGAAATATTTTTGGTATTTCTGAATATTTATTAATTTTCAGATATTATTTTGACTCAATATTCATATTGACTTACCTGAGAAATTAGCTGATTTTAAATTAAGTAATAAATATAAAATAATACCAACAAAATGCAACCTGTGCATTTTAGACATAACTATTGCTCGCATTTAAGAATTTTTTATATGACATAAAATGATAGACAACTTATATATTGTGAAGAATGGCTGCAAAAGCGACACATTTTGCCCAACAATTTAAATGCTATTCATTCGGCGCATAACTCAACAACACTTACCACTGAAGTAGACATTAATGACTTTCCGCAACGAGTCTCCGATGCCATTATCGGCAATGCATTCATACGTCTCACTACTCCCAGTCCTAAAGTTCGCCAAATTTAGGACTTCACCAGAAATTACATTTCCTATGAAAACGAATAAAAAACATATAATTTATATAAAATTAATTGCATTCATAACAACAAACCTTTAGAACTAATCCATTTGACGGTAGGTTTGGGCAAACCATCAGCAATACACTCGACGACTACATCATCACCAGCCCTGACGCGCACGTCCTTCGGCTCCTTAACCCAAGTCGGCGGTACTGTTGGGTAAGAAATAAAGTTTTTGATTAAAATTTGCAAAACATTTCGATTTGAATACCTTTGACGTTAAGAACCGTAGTTTGAGAATCAGTGCCGAAAGTATTGCTAACAAAACAGGAATAGTTTGCGGAATCACTTCTCTGTACACTCGCTATCGATAGGATTGACATTTCATCCAATGCTTCGATTTTATAATTACTTTCAGTAATTGAATCTAATTTTTGCTCATTTTTAAACCACTGAAAAAATAGTGGATTTGAACCTTGCTGAATTGAACACAATATGCGCAATTTTGTGCCTATTGTTTGATTTTGATTTGCTTTTAATGAAATCAATTTTGGCGCTAGGTAAATAAATTTTAGTAAAATTTATTTTTAATCTTTGTAAATTTATATTATTAATCCATACCTTCAGCTGCAATGCATTTAATGCTGATTAAAATTAAGCAAAACGTGATAAACAAATCAAAACTCATTTTTCTTAACTAAAATAATGGCTGACATATAACAGAATAATTTGATCAGTTGAAGAAGTAATGGATTGATAACATTGCGCCACATTTTGCTCGTCTTTCAATTCATTAGGTTTTAGCGCAAAATTTTTTTATTAAATAAAAAACTGTAATACAGTTAACAAAAAAACTCCTGTCGTTAGCAATACTTTTAGCAATTTTATAATTTAAATCAACACAATATACTTATCGTATCGTAAATGTTAATAATAAAAATATAGTTTATAAAATATCAGAATAAAATAATTTTAAATATTAAATAATTATTAGTTAAAATTCAAACCTTTGATATACAGAATAGTCGTTTGCATATCAGAACCGAAAGCATTTCGCGCAACACATGAATAATTACCGGAATCATTTCGATTGATATTCATCAACATCAATTGCGAGTCAAATGAATTATCAATCTTATAATTTGATTCCGGATTGTTAGCTAAAACAACACCATTTTTTAGCCACTGATAAAACACTGGTTTAGTGCCGGTATATGTTTGGCATAAAATACGATATGAAGAACCTTCTGGTAGTTCACTCTTGGATACAAACGAAGATAATTTCGGCGCTTCTAATCATTAATATAATATAAATCTTTCAATACTTTAATAAAAATAAAGATTTATAGCTTAATTACATACCCTTGCAGTCAATTAAATTAATTGCATTTAATAAAAACACAAATATTATATTTAAACAAATCATGTTTTAGTAAATTTGTTCAAAAACTGTATACATCTAAAGATGTAAACAAAAATAATCTGCAAATTAGGTTCAGTCGCTTTAAATGAAGACTTTTAACAAAACGAGTCAATCCCTAACAACCACTTAAGCGCCACATTTTGTATGAGATTTAATGTGGTATTCATTGGCGGATAAATCATACATACATTCCATTGAGATGTTAAAAGTGAAAGCATTTTCTTAATCTGTACACACTTTAAGTCGAAAGTCTATTAACTGGACTTAATATCAAACTTAATATACTCTGCATTAGTCCAACACTGGTATTGACAGGTGTGACCCGATTTGAATATCAATGTCTTTGCAAAACGGGTTTCAATAACAGACAATATTTATTGAAAAGTGAATTTTACAGTTAATTAGTTATTATAAGCTTAGCATTGAAGCGAAAGTTTCGAAAAATTGGCTTCAATTTTAGTCTCATATTCATAAACATGTGGTTTAAAACTTTTTTTGAAATTAAAACA
>JAQIYC010000987.1:0-10808 GCA_034699545.1 Porobelba spinosa | reverse complement strand
TAGTTAAATTTAGTTAATTTAGTTAAATTTAGTTAAATTTAGTTAAATTTAGTTAAATTTAGTTAAATTTAGTTAATCTTTAAAAAATAAGTTATTTTTCGAATTTTGTTTCAATTATTTAATTTGTATTTTATTAAAAGATTTAAATTTGTGCTCATTTTGTAAAAATAATTAATTTTTATTAAAGACTACTATTTTACTGAATAGAATTGAAGCCAAAATTAGTTGATATCATGTTCTCAACTATTAATCAATGAAGAAATCTTCAAATCTGATGAAACTTTTTTATTTTAGTTAAACATTTGATTAATTACTTTCGAAAGTCGAGATTTATGAGCGAATAAATTGGATTTTTTTCTTAAAATCTTAAATTTCAAGTAATTGCTGTATAAAACGAATAAATATTTTTTCTCATAAAAAAGTTTAGAGTTTACTAAAAATGAAAAGTTTAATAAATATTAATTATTTTGCGAAATATAGTTTGTATTAGAAATTTTCAATAAAGCTTTTCAATGAAAAAAAGGAATAATTTTTTTATTGCTTTTATTTTTTGGTTAAATTAAATTTAGTTTATTATTATTGCTATTAAATTGAGTCGAAGTCTATAATCAATTACTTTTAATCGTTTGTTGAATACAAAACAGTTCTAATTAAGGAATATCTGACGTATTTTACTATCGCATTAATAACAAAATGTTTGGAATTTTTAGTATTTTTCGTTAATTAATGAATTTGGTTATGAAATTGATTTGATTCTAACATTTACTTAAACACATTTACTTTAGTACAAAATATGTGTTTACTTAAGCAAATATTTAAGAAATACATTCGAGTCGTTAAAAATTTTAAACTAAAATTGATTTTTTGTAATTAATTTTTATTGCTTAACATTTGGCTATCGAATAAAGTTCTGATTAATTGTAAAAATTCAGATTGAGTTGACTGTATAGGCATTGGAAATGAGAAAACAGTGATTAAACAGCAAATGACATGAACTGCTTAAAAGATAAAAATCTGGTAATGAATGAAAAGCCAAAATAGTTAACAAATGAGAACCAATCGAATGATGAGCACAGGCTCTATGAATCACAATTAAGTGAACAGTGGCTCTGCTCTTATATGAGCTCCGGATCCCTATGACTGCCAGAGCTTTCCTAAGAAGTAGTGGAACCGAAATGAATGAATGAACTCATTTTCGAGACTATTGACCGAATGGTTTGGGAGCAGAACATACTGTAGCGAAGAGAGCGAGAGAGGAGAGTGAGTATTGAGTGTGCGTTCAGTTGTTCAGTTGTTTCGAGTGAAGTGAGTGTTTGATAACAGGTTTCGTTTGTTTTGTTGGTTTTACTAAATTATATGTTTACATAAGAGAGCAGTGAGAGAGCGGTGGGAGAGAGCAGAGGGGGAGCGGGAGAGGGAGGGCAGAGGAGACAGAGTTTAGACCTATAATTAAGTGTTGAGGTGTGGTTCGATCGATCCGAGAGAATATCAATTAAGGATAGCTTATGAGGAGGTATGGGATGTAAGGGATGTAAGGGATGTATGATCTGGTCTTATGATGAGTGGCACTAAGAAATTCATTGTTGTAGCGGAGCTCAGAGGTGGTCCCAGCCGTGGATCGGGTTTCGCTATCAGCACAACCGCTTCAGTGCTCGCATCGGGAGGTCTTACTCCATGACATGATATATACTTCCATAACTGACCTCTCGTTCACCTCTTCACCACATACTTCGTTTCACATACTTATCATTATTTCGATTCAATCGCAGGCCTAGAGTCTGACCCGAACCGACCCAATGGTCTTAATTCATAAACTCTAATGACATCAATGAATAAGAATTGAGTCTCGGATTACATCTTATATAATGAAAAACTGTTTTTCAATTATGACTTGTTTTTCATAAATTAGATATAAATAATGATTCGATATTTTTACGATGCGCTCAGTTTTGCATTACTACTGCTATTAGACTTTTACTGCCACTACTCATACCATTGCCAGTGCAGAGCTGCCAGGGCTACCAGAGCTTTAATTTCGATCAAATTTTGATGCGAGAGCTCGGATAAGCGCCAATGATTACCAATGTTTTAGTAGCCGTTCAGAGCTATTCCCTGTGGACGGGTAGCTCTGCAAGACTACCTGAATCATTGAGTGGTGTGTTTTGGACCATCGCTAGACCTCATCAAATCATGCGATGCATTCCCTAAATGTGATGCACGTAAGCACTGGTCCATAAAGTTGGAGCTCTTTCTAATCTAGAGATATATGAGGTTTTATGTGAACCAAACACTAGAACCAACCGAACTGTGCGCTAACCAACAGCTCGACTCTCGACTCCACTGCATAATGTCCTATACTATGCGTTCTATCAGTACTATTAGTCCATTACTTCAGTACTACTCTATGATTGCATTGCGTTTTGCGATGAATCAGTCGAATACACCAAACAAACCAAATCAAACATTTCTAACATTATGAGCCCTTAATCTCAATTCACAATCGATTCAATCAATACTTTTCTCTTTTGTTTCAATACGTTTCGCCAACTCTTTCATCAGATCTTGTTTTAAATTCTGTGATTCTATGGCTTTATATTTGAATATTATTATTATTCGTCAATTCCTCTAATTGTGCAAAACTTATTGCTTCAGAGATTAAATCGATTTTAGTTTTAAACGAAATTTGAATCAGAATTCGATCGAAAGCACAAACAAAAGGCAAACAAATCCTAAATAAAATGTTCGTATGTTTTGATGATTTTTCTATTATTAGAGCCTTTTTGTCATTATATAAAAGTCGGAAAAATTGGAGATCAATGGATGTTATGTTTGGTTGGAGTGAATGCACGCATTAATCTGAATAATCCATTTTATAATGAAGTGCTGTATCCGTAATGTTCATACAATGGCACTACACTTGATATTAAGGCCACCTGCCATACAGGCCGTATAGCACAGGACCAAACACGGCCAGCAGTGAAGAGGGAAATCCAGGCCTTTCTAACACATTGAGCGGTGAAATATATTTTAGTAGTAGTTTTGGTAAGAGCGCCAGTAGGCAGTGTAGGCCAACACAAATCAATACGCGTATTGATCTGTATATAGACTAAGTAATGACTTCAGTCTTCCTCTTTCCTACCGTTGCCACTGTCAGACAGAGCCACACCCGAACACCATTGCGTGCTCTGCAAAACAGCGCTTAACCTATGCTTTGCTCTTTATAGTGAACACAAATAGACAAACGTTTATATATCTCACTATTTCTGATCCAATAATTCAATGCTTAGAATACGTGAATACTCTCACAGTTGTTGTCATAACTTATATAACAGTTTTTCCATTACTTACTAATGGAAAGCTAATCAATGATTAGAGTAAACATATTTATAACGCGAACAATGAGCTCAACAGCAAATATTAGGGGGGTTTGGATGAGACGGTTAGTTATGCCAATACTCTGTGTAAACCTTTGCTATCTATGTCTGTATGCAATCCAGAGCTCCACTACTTATCGCAATCGAAACATACGCTCAAAGACTCTAAGAAAATAGTTAATTAAAATTTATATTTTTCGAAATGGCTTTTGTTGTCAATAGATAAGAGATTTTGTGTTTTCTTAACACTTTGTTCATTAGGATTAAACTTGAATTATGTTTTAGCAAAATCGGAAACTGTTAGCGAAATGTGAGTATATTTGGCAAACCTTCTAAAGAGTAGTAAACGACAAATGCCTACAAAATGACAGATTCTGAAAGAGACGAAATGCCGGCACAAATAAAGACAGGAATAAGTTCTATATAATCTTGAGTTGACTTGAGTCTCGAGTATTCATTCATTTATGAAAATAAGCGATTTATTATGTAATAAGTGTCGATCAGCGCTGTATTTGCATATTAATAAGGGAGGAGAGAGTGGATGGAGTGGTGGTTGCACTGAATGGATGTGCGAATGCATAGCAATTGTGTTTCGATAAAATTGTAGTAAACCGTCATTTTTTAGATCAAAAACGAACCCAACTTTTAAACATTAAGTGATTGGGAGGGGAGGGGAGATCAAGAGCAGGCAAACTATGAGTTGGAAAAGACCTAATTTAAACATTTTTCGTAGAACTGAAAGACTTACACTTTTTGTGATAGGCGTTTGCATTCTTAGCATTGAAGCGTTGGCTCAGTTTAAGGTTCCCTATCTCTAGGCTATGTAGCTCGTGGTCAGGCCTACCTATTTCGATCTGCCCGTTTCGATTATTTTTAGCAATAAAACACAAGACTAATAGCATTTTTTGTCTGTCTATTCTCATAATTCATCTGAAAGTCAAGACCCCTATCAGGTTGTGCTTACATTGAAATCTAATCGTTAAGTATTTTAGTTCAAAGTTTTTAAGCAGATCTCATAGCGAGTAAGTCTCAGACAAATCGAAGTCAACTTTATAAACAAATTTTTTCTTTAAATTAATGAATCTATTTTTAAATCAATTGTCTACAAATAAATACTACAATAATAAGCGTTAAAAAAACATTCATAACATTTACATAACCAATGATTTTTAAATATAATATTTTACATAAAAAAAATTGTTAACCACTTAAAAAGCTCTACAGTTTTTATATCTTTTATATAAATATTATGAAACACATGTGTTGTAAATGTATTTTTACAAATTCAAAATAGAGGCCTTCGGGCCCAACATATAATAGCAAAGTAATTGTTTTAGATTAGAGGCTAAAGAGAGATAAAGACTACTTTCACTACTTATTCCAATTGACTACTGCTTTCTCACACAAAAACCATTACACGCTTTGGCTTTTACTTCAAACACAGTTTTTGATGCAGTAATGAAGTAATTCTACAAATAATTATTTCACTCACTCTTTCAGCAGACTTTAAATATATGGCCCAAAGCTATGAAATCATTGAAAAAACTTATAGCCAATTCATATTGAAATTTGTTGAGTGCCTCCCATTCCCATACATTTTTACATAAAAACGTGAGTAGGAGTGAGTCGGGTATTGAAGATCCGTATTCACTATTATATTTCACTCATTCTAACCAGGGTTTGGGTTCTCTTCTCGTCGATTCCGAACAAACATTTTAGTGTAAAACCGAATTAAATACAAATAATGAATAATACAATTACACATACAGTATATGATTTTCAATTAACGAGATCTGAATTAAATAGAAAAAAATTGTTCTTTTTTTACTCCAATCGACTCACAATTCTATAGCTTATCAAATGATTTTGGATTTGTTAACAATTCTCTGGTCAGCCTCCAAGTCATCTTCGCTGCGTTTTCAAGTGAGCTATAAATTGTATAATTATTTAAATCATTAATTATCTCGAATGAGAGGTTCTTATAGTTAATTGAAAAAACGAATACTTTTTGAGTAAAACTAATGTTTTGAACATTTTATACAACGATTAGATAAACAAAAAATTCAAATGGAAATGAAATACTAAATAGACATTAAAATCACATTTAGCCGCATGTATTCGATGAGTAGTTGAATGGATTAAATAAATTCTCATCTGTTTGTAGAGTAAAGGTATAACTAATATAGTTTACATACGGAATGAAAAATAAATTTAGATTTTGGCTAAAACTACATCAGAATTAGAAATAACTGAGCGCTGTCTGAGTTGGCACGAGATGTGGGATAAAATGGGATGAAAGCAGGTGTTGTGTTATGTGTTTTGGTTGCTTTGTTGTGCATTGACTCACTCGGATGTTAGGCTAATGGAGGCTAATGTCGGGCTAACTGTTCGCTATTATATCGTATAAAGTGTTGAACTAAATATTCAAAGCATACACTCAGTTAACAAAAAATGAAACAAAAGGCCAGACCTGTGAGACTTTCCCCTAAATAGGTCCAAATTAGGCAGAAAATAGTGCGGACATCGACGGCACTGAAGGCATGAGATGAGCTGCAGCAGTATTCCATTGATGCGGTCACCCAGGCATACCTCATCCCATTCACATTCTCGCGGGTGTTTCTCACACTCATATAATAGTAGTGTTTTCAAGTGATAGGCATT
Organism: Porobelba spinosa; assembly: GCA_034699545.1. Taxonomy (NCBI): domain Eukaryota; kingdom Metazoa; phylum Arthropoda; class Arachnida; order Sarcoptiformes; family Damaeidae; genus Porobelba; species Porobelba spinosa. The sequence continues at coordinate 4,773 of JAQIYC010000987.1, read as the reverse complement.
TATAGGCAGTCCGGGTAGATCTAAGTGCCGGTCGCGAAGTGTTTTCAGTATTGAAAGACATTTTTTACGACATCCTCCCTATTGACGGTCCGGTGCGAACGAGAAGTTAAATTAATTATAAAGAATAAAATCATTAAAATTAATTACTATTATATTTAAAACCACTTTTTATATATTTATAATGAATTTAAATTGGCCGAACAAATAGGTAGAGTGGATGCCATACCTGTAAGAGTCTGTTCTCGGCCTCGAGAAAGCTGAGCACCCAGGCGTCGCCTTCCATAGAGCTCTGTTTCCCCTGTTTTCGTAATTGATTGCAATTGAGTGAAAGTTCAATCAGTGATCAGTTATATCGAAGTATGTGAACAGACCTGCAGTGAAACGCATTCTTTGCTGAGAAGATCGAAACCTTCGGCTTTGACTTCGGCAACAATGTTCGGGGGTGGCCAGGGGCAGGTCGGCATTGGCCAGTGCGCCGCCGAACGAGGCCAAAGGCCACTGCAACGAAACGCTGTCAGACCAATAGAAGATTTTAATATTCAAATTGTCTTTTGGGTATTGAACAAGCTTAGTTTATTGATAAATACCAGGTGTAATTTGCACAACATATCGCTCTCTGATCCGCAACTTCACTTCACTCGTGTCCGGAATCATTTTGACCAGATCTCTATAACTGGATTTATCACAAGCCTGGGCTACCTATCAGTGCCGTAATTGAATCGAATTAGTTTTGATTGCTTTACAAATTGACACATTAGCTAATCATCGCTAATCTCCTGGAAGTGCAATACGTTTTATACAAATTGTTTTATTGATATTGCGATTTAAAACTGATTATTCAAAACAATATTAGCCTTTAGGGCATAGTTTATGTGTTTATGAATTTCAACACAAATGGTTGGGATGTTTGGGCGTGAAAATGATTTAACGATTAAATATACGCTATATTTAAGTGTTAGCTAAAACTTAAAATTAATGGTCGAATAGGAGACTCAGTTTACTCACAAGGGTTTGAAACCGAGAGCGTATTTTCCGTGCGCTTAAGTAACCGCTCGCTGTTATGAACTCTACCCACAACGACATCGAACGCTTTCGCCCGTCGGACAGCTATATCAGTCAATTGCATTAGTTGAGTCAATTGGCACTAGAATTGGCACTATTGCAGCCAAAGTCGTAAATTACACGACAATAGCTGCCATACCTTCAAGACAGCACATCCAGGCAGAGAGCCGTCATCGACGAAATTGAAAACTCCCATTTGGTTGAGGTATAAGACTACTTCGAATTCTGTGGGCGATATCACTTCCAACCCTAACCGATGAGGAGATAATGCAGTTTTAGTTATTCTTATGCAGTATATCGTTAATAACCTAACAATAGGTTTGCATTTTTTATTTATTTAATAATTATTCTTAGAGTGAACTTCAATCTGATAAGTGATTTATAATCTAATTGTGATATCATTTAACGAGAAAATGAATGAAAAATTAATTAATTATTTATTTTAATTTACAGTTTTGTAACTCGAGAGTAAAGATTTGTTTTTAAACTAATCTGAACTCAGATAATGTTAAACCAATAGTTTTACTTTAGAAGAGATAAAAACTCGAGTAATTGATAAAATAGTTTTTCCGAAAAATATTTGCATTAATTCTCGATATGTAGTAGAGATGGCTTTTAGTTATTTTGTTGCTATTCCTGATATTTAGTGTCCATTACATAAGGTTGGGTCGACTCGAACGGCCGAGTATTGGGAAAATAGTTTTTAGCGAAGAGTTTGAAGTTTGTGAACATAAAGATTGATTGAAAACGTTTCTCACGTTTCGGTCGCATAGTATCCAATGCAAGCCTTTTAACTATATTTCATATATTCTCACTCTCGCACACCCCGTCTCCCAGTCTCGTAGTCAACATGAATTGAATTCTAATTACAATTATTGGTCGAAATGGCAATTGTTTGGAGAGAGTAATGCAAAGACAAGCGAAGAAGATGTATGAGACTATCAATTAATCTTTTGCCGAAACTCCTTCGGCGCACAAATTGGATTATTGACTGAAGACCACTATTTGCTTAGTTTGCGCACAAACTCATTGGACTCGTTGTGCAAAACCAAAATAAACAAATCAATCAAATTTCGATAAATTCTGATTTCGAAAAATGATTTAATTCTCAAATCATTTCTTAAATAAATATTTTGAGAAAGAAATGAAAGTTTGAAGAATCGCAGAAAATATTGTTTTCAAATCAATGATTATATCTATTGCTGAATATAAATAACTTTCAAAACTGACATAAATTGAATAGTATTTACAAAATAAGAAATTCTTTAGCTTTTCATTCAAAACGTTAAAAGAATATCGAAGTAAAGAAAATTTGAATTTAAAATACCTATACATACAGTATATATGAATAGAGTATTATTATTATAATAAGACAAACCTTCGTAATGTCCGTTGCATTCTGTTAGACTCGATATAAATCTGGGTTCTTGAACTTCAACCTCTTTGAGCACGTCCTGCACTATCTTGGTGATTTCACGAATTGTTTTTGCAATTTGTCCTCTCCTATTCATATTCAAATCGTTTAATCATAAAATACACACAAATTCAAAACTGTTGTAAACTTAAGGCTTTATTTGAGTAAATATCTAAAGGAAGCGAATTATATTCAAACTAATGGTTTGCCTTTTCTGGTGAAAAACTATAAACTGAAGAGTAAGACATAAAACTTTGAATGGTTTGTGTTTCTCAATCGAAGGTCAAATGTTTTTAAAGATGTGCCTCTAATTGTATAATAGATAGTCCAACAGAATGTTATTCAACACCAATCGACAGAATCACATAAGGATTATATGAATTAGCATTGAATGAAATTTGAGATTTTTCTTCGGAAAAGTCGTATAAATTGCAAAACATAAAAGTTAACAATGTAAAATAATTTGGTTATAAGTTTAATTTACAAACAAAATTATTGAGTATATATTTTGAGAACACTTTTGAACTCTATCCATAATTCTCAGGTAAAAAGTAGTAAAAAGTCTCACCGATAAACAACTCTTTCATTGCAATATTTATTGATATGAAAAATGAGCTTGCTGGCACCGAGTTGCGAATCCGGAGGCACAAGCATTTCCAACAAATGTTTATCTTCTTTATTGTTTAGAGCACTTAAATCACATAAATTCACACAAACTTTAGAGCTCTGATAATCGCTGTATTATTGGTGTCGTATCGATAAACTATCGCTTTTTAATGCGAATGCAATAACTTATTCAAATAAATGAATGGAAGAGTAGAAAAAAGAATAAATTTTTGGAAAACTTCTCATCACTTCAAGTCGTAGTCGTATTTGCATTGAATGGTAACCGAAATACTTGAATCTATAGTTGTGTTTGAAATCTATAGCGGTTTTTGTGAGACACAGACTCTGTGTTCCGAACAGTTGAGATATTTTTGTCACAACTACTAAATTAGTGACTGAGCAGTCTCTCACTCTCTCCGACACTCTTCCAGTTCTTGTGCACTGGTATGATAGCAAAAATTTTATAAAGAGCTACAAAAAAGTTCTCTGTATTGATAGTATTCCTGAGTGTGTGAGATGCCACGCGCGCCGGCTATAAGGCTATAGGGGCTATAGGGGGCGGGTTTTGTTTGTTTTAACATTGGCTGCGGGAGCTGGTGCTCTGGTGCTCTTTTATATAATTCTTGTGTGTGAGGTCTACTCTAATACCACTTCTCCAACCTTTTCCTCTTCATATTAATGATTCTTCACTCTGTAATGTAATCCTATATAATATATTGCAAAATGGTTTCAATGCTTTCTTCTCTCTCTTTGTTGGATCTCAAGAGATCACAAGTAGTGGAAGCGGTGGCGGAACCCAATCCCCACTACAAAACATCAAAATCGATGTTTTTATACACGATTCTCATTGATCTCGATTATTTTATTTTATTTTCAATATATTTTTTATTCTGCATTTACCCAAGTTCACTTTTATTGCTATCAATTGACTGTTTATTTTAATTTTTGTAACGTTAGCCAAAGTTTGTAAGACAACAGTTCCGCCACTAGTTTTGATCGATTTTTCAATTTGTATTGTTCTTTCTCTTCCTTAGTTCTGATCGTATCTTTTCATTAGCAAAATGTGGCCTTTTTTAAGGTGAATACACATTACTTGAACCCAAAGTCCCATATATTTTGCTTAATTGTTATATTTTCTATTAATTTATTTATTATTTTCTTATTTTTATTAAATTTATTATTTTTGTATTATTTAAAATCACGAAAATATAATTTTCTTCTGATTTTATAGTTATTAATAAATGTTTACATGCAGGGTTGGCCAAGGGAGGTCGGACCTCTAACCCCCTCTTCTGAAAAATCTGATTCTAACCATCCCTTTCATTTTGTCTAAAAATAGGATTCCCGCCAATTTGCAAAAAATGACGTTTATTTAGCTAAATTAATCTTAAATCTTGTTTGAACCCAGTTAAATCGGGGTTAATTGCGGTTTTCGGCAACATAATTGCGTCAATTTTGGCTCTAAATTTTTGTGCTGGCTCCCTCGACCCATCCTTTGTTTTTGGCAAAAAATGTATCATTTACCCCCTCTCAACCATCCCACTCCTGACGGACCTTGGCCAACGCTGGTTACATGCTTATTTGGTTTTTTAAATATATAAATTATTTTAATATTAATATTTTTAATTAAAATTATTACCATTTAAAGGTATTTTGTTTGGATATATCAAAAATTGAAAACAATAATTAAT
>JAQIYC010000986.1:0-10809 GCA_034699545.1 Porobelba spinosa | reverse complement strand
TTTAACAATATTATTTTTTAATATAATTAATTTACAACTATAATTTAAATGTTTTTAAAAATTATTTATTTCTTACAATATTTCTAATAAAAAAATGCCAAAATGTCGTCTATTTGTTATAACAGAATAAATTATCAAGATACACTACAAAAATCTACTATATTTATTTTGAATAAACAATTTTATATTTTTATTAGTTTTTCAATAAATGCTTTACAATTCTAAAAAATTTTTTGATTGCATTTACACAAATTTTTTTAAATTAAATTAAATAGAGCATTTAAACCTGCAGAAAAAATAATAAATAATACTTTTATACAGTCAATCAAATAATGTCATTAAATAAACAATAAAAAAGTTAAAATTTTTGTTAATAATAATAATTTCTAATTGGTAATAAAATTTTTGATAAAATATAAAATCTATATTATAATTATTTCTTAATTTGCTCCTTTCCAATCTACGATTTTTGGCACTTCCGTTTGTTCCTGGCCTTTGATCTTTAAATTAATACAAAAATTAATAATAAGTTTAGTTTAAGTTTAAAATTTGGTTTAAAACGACTATTATTTGAGTCAATCAATGAACACAATGAGACAACGGATTTGGTTAACAAATTAAATAATTATATAAATAATTAAATAAGTCGCAGATTATATTCGATTAAATGTTAATTTAAAAATATAAAGTTTACTATTGCCACTGCTATTTCCACCACAATTGCCACCAATGCCACCACGGCTTGAACCTCTTGCTCTTACTCTTCCTCTTTTAATTCCACTGTTAGGCAAAATATATTCTTCAGCTAATAATACACGAGATGCGCCTTCTGGGCCTTAGCGCCAAATGGCTTTTAAATATGCAAATTTTTCTATATTACTCATTCTAAAAATTAATTAAAATTTAAATTTAAAATGCGAACAAACAATGCGTTCGAACAATAGATTCGTTAATAAATAGTTAATATTTAATAAATACTCGAATGATTCGATTGACTCGATTGCAAACCGAAAGAATTGAATGAATGCAAACCAACAATAGTTTCGCTCAATATAAACAAATTTATAAATAATTAAAATTAAAAATTAAATTAAAATTTAATCTTTAAAAAATGTTTGAAATGAAAGTAAATGTCTTTGAGACTAAAACTTACCTAAAGTATGAATTAATTAGAAATGCAAACAAACAATGCGTTCGAACTGTTTCAAACACTGCTTAAACTGCAAATAAAGTTAAATTTTAAGAATACGTTGGATATTCAATTTAAATACAATAAAGTTCACAAACCTTTATTAATTTTTAAAATAAAAACAAAATATCTAAGCTCTGAAAAACTACTACTCATAAAACGTAATTTTCAATACATTTATTTGATAAACAAAAACATTAATCCTTTTGAAGGTTATTTTCTTGTAGTTTAAATGTTAATAAATGTTTACATTACAATAATGTATATTGCTTTCACTATGCCTACTCACAAAGCTTAATCACACTAAATATATATATTTGTATCGATAAAGTTTAAAGTTTATAATAAAATTTAGGTATTTCGCTTTGAAGCCATTTTAAAGATTACAAGATTGTGTTTGCTTTATTAAATTTAGAATATTTTAAACATTACAGTTTATTATTGATTAGTTTGATAAAAGTTATTTTATAATAAACATAAATTTAAAAATTTATTTTAAATTTATACAATCGATAAGTTATTTACAACATATTACATAATTTAAATAATTTTTTATTATAAAAACCATTTTTAAAACATAATTTTGTTAATTAATTATATTTAAAAGTTAATTCAAATCTACATACCAATTACTGCAAGAACTCGCACAACTGTTTGTACAGTCGAATTATATTTCCCAAATACTTCGTAAGTCTTATCGAATTTAAATCTGATTTTATATTTACTCAAATTATTAAATAATTTTTCAGAAAATTTTGTTATGAATGAATTTGCACATAATCATAATTTTCTATTACTTAAACACATTATGGCACAATATCAGTTTACTCACTTTTAACACATAGACTTATATTCACTTTCTCGAATGTTCAAAACCAGTCATGCCCTTAGACTCATTGAACTACACTCAATTCTATCTATTATATCCTCATTCTTTATGCTGAGCACCTAGCGAGAGGTTGGAATTTAGTTTTTACCCAAATGTGAAGCGCCTGTTTTCGTTTTTTATCCCTTTCGAATTTTTTCCATCATTAACCGGATTTTTGCCTAATGGTCTTCGGCATGAAGCCGGAACAGCCCTCAACGAAAGTTAAATTTTTTCAAAACCTTCGTTTATTACTGCCGCAAATATCTGTATTTTCGGTTCAACTTATTATTTGCCGGCGGGCAGTTAAACTGACCGCCGGTAGGTGACGCAATTTATTAATAGACATTAACTCTATTAAACATTAAAAGCTCTACCATTACAATTTAATCGACAAAAACGCCTTCTACAAGCGAATCGGTGCAAACTCGTCATAACTACAGCTACGCCCCTTACAAAAGAAATCATCTAAACTAAACCCTGTTGTAACAATATTTCACTTTTTACTAACAAAAAAAACTCTGTCGTTTTTTATTATTTTTGCCGTAATGCCGAAATATTTCTATATTCTATTCGTTTTCGATGCGTTTGTGATAAGATTAAAGTCTTATCTCGAGTTATGTACTCAAAGTTCGGATCAGATCAGAGATAACAGACACAAAAGTTGGATAAATACAGTTTATTAGCAAAACAAGAATAAAAATACAAAAATAAATTTAGATGTGAATCAAATCAAAGCTAAGAATCGAATCAATGTTTTAGAAACAAAAGTAATTCAAATAAAAGACTAAATTAGACAATAATAGAGAAAACGAAAGATATGCGCGCGAACTGACTCTCATTCCCCGGGGTTCAAAGTGACGGCACAGGGAGCCCCGAAGCGATCAAATGGCGGCCATTTTTCTCAATTCTGGCGCTCGGTTTTATTGGCGACACCGACGAAAAACAGGTGTAACCTGAGATCGCACCGGACGTAAGGACGACCTCAGACTGCGCCTTTAATCCAATTGAGCGTTTCTTCTCGTGTAGCGGCAACATCGGTGCCGGTGTGCAGGATTTGAAGCACAAGTTGTATGGGTTAAGCAACCCTCGGACCGACTAGGGTATGATAGCAGGCTTGTCCGCCGATACAATACTTGCCATATCTGCTTTCCGAGAGACGCCTATCTTTTGCGTCCTGTGCGCTGACACGGACGACGGCTTCGAACACTTGTCGCTCTTCTTCTTCTTGTGCGTCCGATTCAGAACAATCAGTCTTTAATTTTGTGTTCGAGTTCTGGCCAATCGCCGACTGGAAAGCCTTGCGCGTCAATTGCATTGTTTTGATCGAATTGTGAAACCACTGTTGTTTTGATATTGAAAGCACAGGTATAGTAAGAGGGGTTAATATTGGGAACGGTGTTGATATAGCAAAAACCTGTGTTATGGGCGTTAGCGGTGACGTAACCGTGATTATAGAGTTTTTGACGCTAAAAGTCGCTAATGAATCGACTATTTGGTGCTTTTTATCAGTTTTGATAAAATTTTTGCCATTTATAGTAATTTTTGGTGCAAGAGTTTGCAGATAAGCGTTTCTATCAATATAGGGCTTAATTGCAGACAAATGCGAAATAAAGGAACGGATTGTTTGCCCAGAGTTAACATCCAATTGAGATAAACGATAGGTTTTAGCGCCAATCTGCTTAACTACACGACAAGGAGCGGTAAAGGAAGCGCTTAATTTGTTCTTTGATGGATGGTTAAGCGGTAAGCGATGCATAACAAGACTTTCTATACAAAAGTCATATTTCAGGTGCTTCTGATTGTAAAGTGCTTTTCTCTGCAACTGCTTGGTTCTGGAGCGGTCAATGGCGACCTGTCGGGCTTTTTCTAAAATAACGGGAGGAGACGTCCGATCATTGGCCACTACTCCAAAGTGCAGATAACGAGGTGGAAAACCTGTGGTCTAGTGTGACTGATCGTTGATTGAAGCGACAGCTTTGCTCAGAGCTGTAGACCATTTGATGTTAGGTTTGTCGGCAATTACTAAACAAATTTTTTGCATAATCGCATTGTTGGCTTTTTTATACACACACATTGGCTTGTGGACGATAAGGAGTCTTAAGCAAATGCTTGACATTCCGTTCGGACAAACATTTTGACAATCGATTTGACGTGTAATTTGTTCTGTTATTGGTCAGCAATGCATTGGAAATGCCTACTGCGTCGAATAGATGACTCAAACAGCTAATCATTGCTTCAGAAGTATTACTTTTGGTAGCGGCCGCCCAGAGATAACGGAAGTGATGGTCAACCACTGTAAGGATGTATTTTGTGGCTGTATTTCGGGCGGCGGTTCTAATCACTATAGTGTCTATCGCCCACAACGCGTTTTACCGAAGGCTGAGCTGTGAAGCGGTTTTACCGTTTGGCAAGTATGACAGCTCTTAAAGTAACCGACAATATTGATGTTATGTGTTCTCCAATATTCTCCATTAACTAACTGTTTTGTTTTGTTAATTCCCGGATGGTTTACATTGTCGTGACAGTTCTGAAGAATATTGAAAACCAGTGAGGGCGGGACAACAGTTCTTAGATTGTTTCCGATCAGGATTTTGATAATCCCGTTTTTTTAACTGTATTTTTTAATTGGTATTCATTGAGTTTTGATTGTCTTTCCCAATTTTAATGAAATTAATGTGTGAGACGATGGCTTTCCGCGACAATGCATTGGCGGTTTAATTTGTAACGCCTCGCCGGTGCTGTACCGTAAAGTCATAAGCACTGAGACGAATGCTGTATTAATAAAAACGTGACTTAAAATTTGATGACTCCATTAACCATTTGAGTGCAGCGCAATCGGTGTATACTTCAAAAGAAATGCTTTCTAAGTACACCTGAAAGTGCTCAATAGCCAATACGACGGCCATACACTTGAGTTTGGCGGCTGAGTATCGGGTTTCCGGTTAGACAATTTGTGAGACCAATAGGCAATTACATAAAGTTTGTTGTCGAGATGGCGTTGCATCAAAATGGCGCCCAATCCGGTGGAAGAGGCGTCCGTTTGCAAAATTATAGGAAATGTCGAATCAAAAATTTCGAGCACAGGATTAGTTGTGAGGGCTATCTTGAGGTCATCTAAAGAGTTCTGTTTATCGGAATTCCACACAAACGGTGTATCTTTTTTTATAAGTCTAGTCAAAGGAAGTGCTCTTTAACTAAAATCTTTCACAAAGTTTCTGAAGTTTTTGGCGAGACCTACGAACTGTTGTACGGCAAGTGTTGTTTTTGAAACTAGGAATTCGGATACGGCTTTGAGTTTTGTTAATGCCGGACGGACAGTTTCAGCACTAATAACCAATTCGAGAAACTCGACTTCTTTTGCCAAGAATTTGCATTTGTGTTCTCGAAATCTAATGCCTTCTTTAGACAAATATTCGAGCAATTCTTTGAGAAGTACGTAATGTTATGCTTTTGTATGGGTGTGAACGACAATGTCATTCAAATAGGTCTCGACTTCTCGACCATTACACGATTTCAGAACATTTTTCAGTTTTCGTTGGAAAACAGAAGTCGCGTTCTTAAGTCCCATTGGAAGGACAAGCCTGTGCATATATACTGTGCATAAAATGTGACAAAAGATGTCTTCTCAACTGACTTCGGGTAGAGGCGGACATGCCAATAGCCCCACGCAATGTCAAGCGTAAAGAAAACACGAGAACCGGACAACTTGTCAATTAAATTTCGAATTATAGGCAAAGGTTGTCTTTCGCTAACAGTTTGTTTGTTAAGACGGCGGTAATCAACTACAGGTCTACGTCCTCTACTGCTTCGGGGAACCAGAAACATTAGAGACGCATAAGAAAAGGTTGACGGGCGTATGAGTCCTTGCGCCAGAAGTTGATCGGTGTGAGCTTTAAGTTCTTTTTTGCGTTTTGGTAAGAGACGGAACGGACAAACAGCAAAAGATTGTGCTTCGGGTTTGAGACGAATAAAGTGCTCAAAATTGCAAATTTTTCTGACATCGTTGTCGTCTTTAGCAAAAATATCGAACTGAGCCAACAAATCGGAGAGAGTTGTTGTCGACATTACAAAATCAAGTCGGGTGACATACAGTTTTCGATTGCGAAACTCAAGTAAATCTAACTGCTCTGCGATATCTGTGCCAATCAATGGATTACTGGTTAAGTCTGGAAAGACCTCCACATGTAGTCTACATTTTTGACCTTCAATTTTGATGTCAATGACTACTTCGCCTTCAATTTTGTTTTTACCCGTTGCTGATTGGATTTCAACCGCTTTACTTGGGTTTGGTTTGATACCAAATCTTTGAATAATAGTAGAAGCAACCGCAGACATTGTGGCGCTAGTATCCAGAAAAGCAAGAAATTGAATGCCATTAATGCACACATTGTAGAAATAAAGTTGTCCCGAAATTCGGGTTTCAATCTGATGCACACTTTCTGGAGGGCTGGCATATGGAATGACAGCTTTTGCTTGTGTTTCAAATGCAGGTTTAAATTGATTTGTGTTTAAACGCGGGCAATGCCTGTGCTAGTAATAAGCAGTTTTGCTGTGTTTGAAACATAAACGGCAAGGCCCGCGTAGAGGCCGGTTTTAATTAAAGAAACGGCGTTCCTCTCGACGATCAGATTGACGTTTCGGTGTGTAATTTTTACGTTCCAATTGTTCAATAAGAAAAGTGCGAATAGGCGGCGGATATCAAGATGTAGAGGACCTGTAGGCGTACCGGTTGTCCTTAATCTTTTCAACTTTTAGTACGACTTCAAGCCATTCGGCGGGAGTGTTGATCCGGTGTGGAGCCAGTAATTCTCGATATGTATCTGGAAGTCTTTTGGTCAGAAGAGCCACTTGATTCAAAAGACTTGTTTTCGATTTCTTGAGAAAACGGCGTTTATCATTATAGTAATCAGTAATTGTCTCTTTTGGTCAGAGGCGGCGACGTTTGGCTTCTACGAGAGAATTAGTCATTGCGCGGCCAAAACGTTTTACTATTTTTTGGCGCACTTTTGGCCACGAGATGGTGTTTGCGGTTGGCAAGATATCAATAAAGAGCTAAGTCATGGCGTCGTCGGTTACATGTTGAGCCATAGCGCATCTGTTCGCGATTTGTGAACTCATATGTAACCTCATCGAAGATGTCGAGCCATACTTCGACCAACAAATTGGGTCCAAAGTTGCCAAATGTTTGACACAGTCTTGAAAATCGTTTGTTTTAAACAAAAGATGTGTTCAAATGCGGAGAAGGAATGGCCATCTCGGCGGGTGCCTGTGGAGTGTTCGAAATGTTTGCACATACCGGTGCTTTAATGGAAAAGACGGGCGGTTGACGGACTGGTGCTAATGAAGCGATAGTTGTCATCGTCGGGAGAGTAGAAGGAAATGACGTTGTTTCCAGAGTAGACTGAACTACGGTTACTGAAGAAGTAACTGTTGCTGAACGAATACTGACCACCGCGGCGGGTTTGCCCAGTAATGAAGAGGTGTTTTGTTGTGTCATTTCGTTTGCAGTAAAGTCGTATCTCTGCATAACAGAAAGTCTGAGTTCTTTGACAACAGAGGGACGCAATAGTGCTGCAACTCTTTGTGCAATCAGTTCAATGTCTTGCCAAGAATTGGCGTTTGGAAGCGATAGCGGCGGAGGCGCCGAAGATGTGTCCGGAACTGACTGTTGAGCGACTGAACTTTAATTTTTTTAACCGTTTCGATGGTTTGACATAACGTTTGATGTATTTGTCAATGTGTTTCCAAGACGACTAATTGCGCTCACAGAACGATTTCTTCTAATTGGAAGCGATGACAAATCGGAGGTTCGAGAATATCGACCGTTAACTGACATTTGAATTAAATCGAAAAGCCGTTAAAATTTTTTTTAAAACGGTTTTCGGGTTTTTATTTCTAGATTTGTTGATATTCTACCGACTGCGCCACTTGTGATAAGATTGGAGTCTTATCTCGAGTTATGTACTCGAAGTTCGGGTCAGATCAGAGATAACAGACACAAAAGTTGGATAAATACAGTTTATTCGCAAAACAAAAATAAAAATACAAAAATAGATTCAGATGTAAATCAAATCAAAGCTAAGAATCGAATCAATGTTTTAGAAACAAAAGTAATTCAAATAAAAGACTAAATTAGACAATAATAGAAAGAACGAAAGGTATGCGCGCGAACTGACTCTCACGTTATAATACACTTCGGCTTCTAAAACAATTCTTAATATTTTGGCATTGTCGGCGTGTCATGTTTGCTCTACTTACTCGTATATAAAAACTATTAAAAATCAAGATTTACTTTAATTTATAAATATTTTATTTGCCGTTACCAAAACAATTAAATATAAAAAATTACATTAAATATTATAATAAATAAAGCAAAAAGCAAGAAACAGGTCTACTCAACTCTAAATTTTAAATTATTTTCCTTTTCTACCCATCTATCTCGCATGTATGTTTTCTCCTATGTGCAAAGCGCATTCAGTTATGCGCACAAAAATTATTAGATAAATTCAGATTGGTTAAATTAAATTTTGTATTAAAATAATTTAGGTTTATACAAGGAATTGCCTGTCAACCATCTATTGCCAAGCGCAAAAGACCTTCCAAACTTTGTGAAATGTTACCAGTAATTGCACCAACACTGGCTTTGAGTTTTAAACAATAACTCTAAGCAATGTCAAGCGCCAGCTAAGCATCCAACATTATTTGCTTTTTAGCACAAAATAATAAAATAAACAAATTACGAAAATAACTAAATAAAAAAAATATAAGTTTAATTTCTTATGTTCCATAAACCCTATTTACAGGAAGGAGTTATATTACTCTATAATATTATTCGTCTTCTTAATGTGAATTTAAATTTTTACAATAAAATTTGGTTAAATTTTTGACATTTAATTTTTCGATTTTTATTTTTTTGATTAGTTTATAATTAGTTTATAATTAAAAACATATATATATTTATTTTAGTTTTGATATATAATTTGTTAATAAATTATTTACAATAAAATAAAAATCTGTGGATTAAAGGGCACAATTATGTTGGCAGGGGAAATCTTCTAAAAGTTGCCATTTATGCCCAATACCAGTTTTGACTTGATAAGCCTGGCACATTTTTATTTAAATATTAATTAATTTTTATTTGAATATTTAAATTAAAAATGAAAGTGTAAATCAAACATTATTATTTTTTAAATATAATTGCTTAAACAATTTTAAATTGTTAATTTATTACAAATAAAGTTTAAGATATTTATTAAAATTTGAAAGCATGAGGTTTGTCCATTTTAAAAAATGCAAGTTTGTGTGTTTTATTTATTTAAACTGTTTCAGACTATACAGTTTATTAATAATTTATTTTATATTATTTGTCATAAAAGTTGTTATAATTACGAATAGAATTTTTTTTTTGAAAAACATGTGAATTAGTATTTTTGGCAACAACATAAATTTTAGATTAATAACAACTCAATCACGGCGTATGTTATAATATTTTTTAAAATGTAATGATAATTATATTTTTATAAATTAAAATTTAACCTAGTATTATTTATATTTAAAAACAATTAAACCGCATAATGTGATTTGTAAAATTAACGTTTTCAGATAATATACTTTGTATTTAAGTGACATATAAATATATGCGTAAAATATGCATTGTTATACTAAATTTTAAATACTAAGATTAGACAATAATTATTTATTTAACAAAATTAAGTAAGATGGCGACATTGAATTGTTATAAATCTAAAATTTAAGTCGTTGCTTAACTACTAATACACATGTTTTTTACACAAAAATGCTATTCGTAATTATAATAAACAAAAATTTAGAATCAAACTAATATTATAAAGTAGTTAAAATGAATGTCCGTCTGTCCAGCATACAGTTGTACCGTACCGTATCGTACAGTTGTATACAGTAGTTGTTTCAACAGAATAGTTGAAAATAGCTTTAAACCGCTTTAAAATAGTTGAATGAGTATCAACATTACTGCTAGGTCGCACCTCTATGTGAGATAACAGAAACATTTTACAAGGTTAGATTAGAAGGGGTTGAACATAGATTGTTTGGAATGAATAGATATACAATTTTTTTGTTGACTGACGATGTGCGGGGAAATAAATAAAAAGCGGAAATATGGAGGTAATTCTAAAAAAGAAGGTGAAACGGGAAAGTTGGTCTAGTTATATTTAAAATTTATACAACAAATAAGTTATTGAGAACAAATTAATAATAAATAATAATTTAATAATTGTTAGACTACCATTTAGGATTTTGAAAATAAATTAGTTATTTACCTTTATCTGAACCCCCCCCCCCCCCTTTAACCTGACAAACCTTAACCAACCCTAATTACCGGTAATAATGTTATTCTCGTTAATCAATCACTTGCTAATGCAATTAGTAATTCAACTCCCAGTTCAATTATAAATATAAGTTAATGCTATTAAAAATTATTTTAACAATTAGAAATTGAAGTTGTAATAACAAAATCAAAATTGTTTGAAACTTATTTTCAAGTATAAATTTTAATTTAATTTAAAAATTATTAATTGTTTGCTAGTATTATAGTATTTATAGTTTCAATTTTTAAAATATTTTTATAATTTATATAAAATTAATAAATTTATAATAAAATTAAAATAATAAATAATTTGACAACAAAATTAATGTTAAAACAAAATTTTAATTATTAAAATATTACAGTTTTGTGGTAAAATATCAATTATTAATAATTTAATATTTTTTAAAT
>JAQIYC010000985.1:0-10819 GCA_034699545.1 Porobelba spinosa | reverse complement strand
ACAAGAAATTTAAATGAGAGATTAGCAAGCTTATCGTATATATCTTTATGGTTTAGTGATAACAAGTGTTCCTAAAAACAAGTCGTCTTTAAATAAAAATCAAAACTCTCTTTTGAGCCCATTTTTAATGGTTTTAAAAGTCATTTAAACTCTTAAATTAGTTCATTCAGAAAAATCAAGAAAAAAATCCAAATTTAAAAAGATGTGTAAACACAATGAGAAACACTGAAAAGCCTTTTAGATAAAATTTTAATTTATTAAAAGCCTTTTGTGAAACGGTTTTATATTTTCTATTATATCAGATACTATTTATATATGTCTTAAATTTTTATAAATAATTTGTTTAAATTATGTTTAATTTCAAGCAATTATGTTATGTTTTGGATGCAATAAAACTCGATCTAAGAATTAAATATAAAATATTTCTATCGAATAATTACTATTAAATAGAGTGGATATGAAGTATAAATTGGTTTAGATTTACGATTTCAGTCAACGCATGCAATGCATTCTCAATCCAATAAATTCATATAAAGAATAATTTAAATTATTGCTCTATTTCTATATACAATCTATAATATTTAGCGATTAATATCTAAAATACAATAAACACTAATTTTACTAAAAATAAAATTCGAGGAAATGTTCTTTTCATAATTTACAATAAAACTGTAAAAAGTCGTATAATAACAGCATTTCTAATAGTTTTATTGTTATTCACGTCTGAAACCAAAGTTTAGTTTAGTTTTGAACATTTTGATAGAAAAACATGTTTAAAGTATTGTGTTATATAATAAATACATAATTTATTAACTTTATTGGATTCGACATGAATTAGACGACAATTATTGGTTCAGTTGTTATAATTCCTGAATCGTTTAACATTCTATTCATAACTTAACGGTTTGTATACAAAAACTAATCATATATTCAATTGGACACAAAATCTTTATATTGTCAAAATGATTCGATACGCCAGTCACTAATAGCCAGTTTAATCAGTCATTCCTCTCCCGGATCACAAAAGCAAAGAATAGCACATTTGAGTGCTTTTTAGATTCTAAAACAAAAATAATATTAAATCAAATTTAAGTTAAAATTTCATTTTGCTCATTTTTATGTTTAAAAATTTGATCCTAAATGTTAGGAAAGGTTTTGAGTACAAAAAAGATACATATACATTTGTTATACATTTAGTTCATGTTTTTAACCCTGGTAATTATCTTTTAAAATGGTAAAATGAGTGGTGTTTAAAATATGTTGAATTGACGTTGGATATTCGGATTTATTGGTTTACAGGAAGAACTCTGAAATTTTTATATTCACATAATTTTCTGTTCAACCAATAAAATCGTATTAATCAATCAATTTCTAGCCATTACTTATCAAAACTTCAATTCAATTCAATTGTTTGATTTTATAATCGAAAGTTGTGTTTAAAAGCTAAAACTTATTTATGTCTTAATTAAACACTTTTTTCTTTTATTATTTACGACAAAACATTATATTAATCGCTCAACAGTTGTAAAGTTTATTGTTGTAGTTATTTAATGAAATATTTTTGTTTTTTCTCTTCATTAAGTTTTAAACTATTTATATACAAACGATTTTTTGTGTTCATTACTATACACATGATTCAGATGATAGATATTTTTGGCTTTTTTAGTACAAATAACAATAATAATAAAAATAATGGTTGGCTTCAAATACAGTAAAATTTGATAGAAATCGAAGTGAAAGTTGTTTTTCAAAACAAATTTTTTAAATTTCGTTCCGTTCGACCACTGATAGAAAAATAAAAATAAAAATGTTTTTTCGGTTTCGTCTCAATGACTCGGAGTTCGTGTTCTGTAAAACAATACTTTTATTGACTCGAAATACTATTTTCGTGAACCGCACAAAAACAGAGAACGACAACCAAATACAGCAAAACTAGATTCATTCCAACACCGAATCACTCGTATCTTAAGTCCAATTTTCGTCTCATTCTTCGCTGGATTTTCTTTTCCAGCGCTTATGTACTTCTCTTACAGTACTATATCTAATAATCACTTATATTAACGATTGGAAAGTTTTAATTAAAAAATAAGAGAACATAAAATCCGACATTTCTTTGTCCAATAAAAGAAGCAAAAAGTTTACACATGAATAAAATTGTGCGAATCCTTTGTTTGCAACAAAAAATTATTATTATTCCCGATAGTGGAGATCAATATACTTATAAATTTGTTGTAATTTTAGTGTCTATTCAATATTCGAGCTATTCTTGGACTTATAAATATTGAATATTATTGTTATTTAGAGAAACAATATTTTTATTGGCGATAAATAAAATTCATGTAATTCTGTGCAACAAAACCCGTTCTGTTTTGTGCAATCATTGCAATGATTATCACACTATGTATTGCGATCTCTGTTTCGCTTTTCATAATTTATACTCTATTTTCAAAACCAAAATAATAATAGATATTATTGATTATCGTCTTCGGAAACTCTCAACTCTCTTCTCTTCTCTATTGTTCAGACATTTCCGTCATTTTAATAGTGAATTGGATTAAATATATATTTGAAACTGAATCTAAATGTGCTTTTTGTTAATCAGACTTATCTATGCATTCGGTACTCTCTTAAAGCCTATTCTCAACTATATTTTCAATACAATTCGAGACTAACGCAACTGTTTTGTATAAATAAATACATAATCTTTACAAAATTTAATGAGTTATTCAATACCACTATTAAGTGTTTGCATTCAAATTGCAATTTATGTCTATTTTTAGATAAGCAATAATTATTCGAATAAATTATTTATTGTTATACTTATGTCATGAAATCTGACTCTCACGACAATTAGTTTAAAATATAATTGTATTCACAAATTGGCGAAACAAATGCATTACTAACACCTCATTAGTAAAAGTTAATTCTGAGCTAAAGATGAAAATAAACTGAATTAAAGAATTGGGTCAATTGGGTTGTATTAACTCGAAAATGACGAGATGTTTGTCGAATTGGCGTTTGTGTTATAATAACTTAATTCTTATAATCTCTTAATTCGAAAAACATTTCAATTATTCAAATAATCGCTTTTATTATAATTGAATTCTAAGCGAAAGTATCATTAAATCTATATCTTTGGAGAGTTTCTTCTATTTTGGATTTTGTGTCAGTTTTTCAATCAGACAATTGAGTCGCCGATAAGAATCTATTTTTGCATTCAATTGTATGGCATATGATATGAATAAAATGAAAATAAAAGTAATTTTTCTTATATTCCGAACAGAAGTCTAATCAATGAAAGAATTGAATAAATTATTGCATTAAAAGAATGAATACATGAATTACATATAGATATAGATATGAATTGCTTATCGAGAACTGAAATCTTTATTTAATCTTCTCTTTTCTTCTCTTTGCCGGCAATTATAGGTCAGCACAGCCTAAGTGTTTGGTGTGATGTTAAACATTAAGACTTCACTGAACTTTCAAAAATCAATTCCTGTGCAACCATTGAGACAAAGCAACAAATGATTCAGTACTTACTGCCCACCCGAGCCTACAAGAGGCTCATCTACTTTGTCTTTCTCTGGACTTGTGTCTGCTTTTTGGTCTTCCGTTTGGCCACCAATTATCAAAGTGACGGTTCTCTCGACTACGCGGACGGACACGCGGCACAGGTTCGGGGTTTACTGCAGAAGGTGCCCCTAGACTATGCCTCTGGCTTTTTGGTGACTGTCACCACTGCCAAAGCCACCACTCCCAGCACCTCCAAGTCAGATGGTGGTGCCGTTGGTGCCGGTGTTGCAAAAAGATTTTTTGATGTCGAGCCTCAGGTCGATAACTCCCCCCAACTCAGCGAAAACGACATATTGACCGCATTGGCCAATGACTCGAATTTGCCGCTCACTTATTGGGCGAAAGTGAGGAAAACCCCGAAACCTATTATCAAACAAACGGCAAACAATGGTTCGAACAAGTCGTGTAAAGTCGAGTTTCCAAATCTATACGAATTGGACTACAATAACATCTATTGGCAACGGATGTCCACATCAAACGGCACCTACTATTTGTACGGGGCCTACTTTGACGACCGGTGGCGGGGCGGCCCTCTCGCTATGGTTCGAATACTAGCAATGGTAGACCGGGTAAACCCACCCCCGACTACTTGCCAGCTCTGGTTCGACAAGATATCAATGCCTGTCATATCCCCGGCCACGTATGTGTACGGGTGGTACAGCAAATGGGGTAATTATAGGGACGGTCTGCTTCAGCCCTACATCATTACCTGCAAAGTGCCCCGAATTAAAGGCTTCCCTAAGAATATGGCACCCGATTCGGTATCACTGGTTGAGGACAAGTGCAGTAAAGCCTCCAATAATTTGAAAGTCTATAACAATAGACCTGCAGTTAAACAAGACTTCGCTGTTTGCGTCAAAGGACTGGACTTTTTGCACGAAGACCTGAGCGTCCGGTTAGTCGAATGGATCGAATTGTTGAGGATTTTAGGCGCGAAGAAAGTCTTTCTCTACGATTTGGAATCGCATCCAAACATTACTAAAGTCTTGAACTATTATCAACAACAGGATGTGGTCGACAAAACGATAATTACCCTCCCGGGCAATCAGCCAAATCTGCCCGGCTTTAGGCACCTCTATCTGAAGAACAAGTTGACGCATAAGCGCCAGAACGAACTGATCCCATATAACGACTGTCTTTACCGCAATCTTTACAGTTATGATTACTTAGCACTTCTGGACATCGATGAGATAATTATGCCGATCGCTCACCAAAACTGGTCTCAACTGATGGCCGAAGTGCAGAAGCAGTCGTTGGCGGAGAAGAACTACACCCGTGCCAGCTATAACGTGAGGAATGTCTACTTTCTCGACGACCTGCGGGTGGGAGAGGAGCAGATGAAGCACACAGAGCACGAGCCGGGGATTCCCCGCTATCTGCATATGTTGCAACACGTCTACCGCTCCAAGAACTACACCAAACCCGGACAGTATGTCAAGTGTTTCCACAACACAGAGCGAGTGGTGTCTCTTCACAACCACTTTCCGCTCAACTGTTTCGGTTCGTGTACTACCTATTCGATTAGCACAGACTTAGCACATCTGCAGCACTACCGCAAGGACTGTGTCGGACCCCTGAAGAACAGCTGCAAAGACTTTCGGGCCTATACTACACGCGACGCAACTATTTTCAAATACAAGGAAGAGCTGATCAGAAGAACAACCGATGTGTTGAATAAACTCGGATTCTTCTAATGACTCAAAAGTTTAAAGCAATTCATATCATATGAAAGCCAGACATTAGTGCTCTTTATTGCGGCAAATGATCGCAATTTGAAGTTTTGTTAATATTTAATGTTAAGTCCAATTAATTTAAATGCATTTTATTTTTGTGCAAAAGTTTTTAAGTGAACAAAAAGAGACAGGAATTAGAAATTTGTTTGAATTACATATCAAATGCCTAAACGAGTGAATTAAGTGATTCTCACAATTATTGAATTCGTAGACATGAAAGACGAGGCAATTATTTAATATAAATTATTATTATTTAATATATCGATAGAGTCCTAAGTTCTAAACTGGAAGCCTCGGGTCGTTATCCTCAACGCCTTTATCTTCAAAGTGCATGTCATGAGGCGGGGAGACGGCTCTGTTGGCAGGGGTTGTGCAACTCTACCAACTCTTGTATGGCCAGAGTTAACAACACTTCCAACGCTTCACTTCTGATATATACTGTATTGGGTTTAGATAAATAATAACCAGAGAGGAGAGGGAGGGAGAGAACCAAAACATGAAAACATGAATTGTGAGGATAGGATAGGAATTGACGACTGGTTTTGCAAACAAATCAAAAAATGATGGAAAGATCGACTGAACGGTACCTCAAGCTCTGGTATGCGTTCATGACTGACATCAACGAAGTTCTGTCAGTTATAAACTCTAATTGATTTGAGTTCGGAATTTCCAATTCAGATGAGTTTAGCCAAGATTTCAATTCAAAACAATATCCGTATTGTATCGAAAGGCCATTAAATTAATTATGAGTTGAAGTGATGACACTTTTAATTGCTAATCAATGCACTGAACGTCAGCTCTCATACGATCTATTTATACAGTTTTCCAATTAATTTATGTCTAATTAAGTGAACATAACATTGATTTTTGCGACACTTTGTGATTCATTCTTCAGTATTTAATTTATTCCGCTTTACATCTCTTATGTCATATAATAATATACTTAACACTGAATTATGAATTCAAACCCGAATTCAACTCATTTTAAGTGAAATGTTTTGTATCTGAAGTGTACTTAATCTGATCTACGAATCGGGTTGAGTTGAAATCCTGATAACAATTTAGTAGTTCTTAAGTGACATCTAAACACATCCTTCAATTGAACTCTTAGTCATATAATTATTAAATATATTTTTGAGTCACAATTATTATTAATTTCATCTCAACTTAATTAAGGTTTTCCAAAGTTTTTAAAGTTAAGCCAATCTGTTGTCAAATGTTTCGATTGAATCTATTGATGACACGAAGAACACAATTCGATCGATAGAATGTAAACAAAATCAGATAAAAGATTTGATTTCAGATATTTTAAAAATATCTATTGTATTAAAAGCTGTGATTATATGTATTTCATGTTTATTCTCATTTGAAATTACAATTAATGTAAATTATTCATAATTATCATCAAATTATTAAACATTTCATCCGTTCAAAGCGTTTTCAAACTTATTATTAAATCATTTGTTAATTGTTTTAATCGAAAGATTTAAAAGTTTTTAATTTGGAAAAACGTTACAAAAGTAAAGATTTCGAAATTAAAATCAAAATTTATGCTTAAAGAGTAAAAATGAATTAAGAGGTTAGTCCTGATCCCAATCGCCGCCTTGTTTTGGGGGTTTGGGTCCGCCGGCGGGTTTCGAGCAAATGATTTGGTCGACTTGTAGTATAGTATTGGCGACATTCGTCGCATACTTTATGGCCCAATACTTAGTTAAGTACAGATCGTATATATTGGCCTCAATTGCGTCGATAACAGCCGGCACTTCACTATCGATATTAATAGCGGCCGTACTCTTCCCGTCCTGGTGTGAGGCCAGGAGTAGGGATATTAGTTCAGTCGACTTTATGCCCGCGTTGTCCGCCAGAGCCACCGGAAGGCTCTGAAGCGCTTCAGCAAACTTTCCGACTGAATACTGCTCGAGTCCGGGCAAAGTCTCGGCCAACTGCGCGATCTGCCTGACCAGCTCGATCTCGAGGGCACCGCCACCGGCAACTAATCGCCCATCTCTGGTCAGAGCTTTGAAAGTATTGACGCCGTCATCGATGGCCCGTTCGATGTCATCCATTATATTATCGGTCGAACCCCTGATAACAATCGTCGAAATTCTGGTCTCTTTTGCCTTTTGTTCGAATATAACGACATTCGTTCCGCCGATTTCGTCAATAAATACTTTGTCACAAAAGCCGAGCTCTTCCTTCGTGGGGGCAATCAGTTTAGGTAATGGCGTTGCGTTCACAGTCTTGCAGAGGCGCCGGACGTCGAACTTCGAGTGCAGTCTAACGGCTAATAAATTATATTTATTGCAGTAATGAAGGGCCAAATCACCGAACTTTCCGCCCGAAACCACTACTTTAGCGCCCGATTCGGCCATTGCTTTGATCTGCGATTCCAACAAATTCTCTTCACCTCTACTGAAGTTCATTAACTCTTCGGCGGATTTGATGAGAACCGTTCCCTTCGTTTCAGTCGCCTGAGTATCGACAGGACAGGTATAGACCACCACTTTTGCCGATTCGGCCGATACTACGTCTCCTTCGACCTGATGTCCGACAAATCAATTGATAAGAAATAAAAACTTTTGGCACAAATCAAAACAAATACCAATTTTTTAAAAACCATTCCCTGAACCACTTGGGACTGGTCGACACCCGCACCCAATATCTTGCAAATTCGAATACTGTCGACATTGAATGCCGAGCCCTGAACGGCGACCGAAATACACGCCTTTGCGATCAGATTCGAGAGAAAGTCTTCGTTTCCGAACTGTTTGCTCATAACCGACGATCGAATCGCTTTCGAGACTTCACTCAAATTCTTAATGTCTTTCACTTCATGGACAGACAGTTTGGGCAGCATTTCGTCCAACACTTTATTAACGGCCAGTTCGTAGCCGTCGATGATTTCGGTCGGTTTGAGACCCATTCGAATCAATTCCTCCGCGTTTTCGAGTAAAGAACCCGCGAATAGAACCACAAAATTAGTTCCGTCGCCGACCTATTCGTCGAATTAAAAAATGAGTTCAAGAAAAGCAAAATACGTAAAGTGCAGACAAAGACAAACCTCGTGTTCCATCATCTGCGACGCCTGGATCACCATTCGGGCCGTCGGGTGCTGGACATCCATTTCGCGGATGATTGTGGCGGCGTCTGAAGTGACGAACAGTTTCTCCAAGTGATTGATAATCATTTTGTTGAGACCTTTGGGACCGTAAGCCGTCTTAAGAGTGTTGGAGAGCTCACAACAGGCCTCTATGTTCCGGAGCACCGCTTCCTCCAGACCCGAGAAGTGTCGGGTGCCTTCTTTCAGCATTTGGCTAAAGCCGGGGGCCTTCGGGACCGATAGAGCCATTGGTTTTGAGTTTAATTACTTAATTAAAAAACAATTTATTGATTGAAATCAATTGAATTGAAGTTTTATTGTGTTTTACAAATAAGGCGTGCATTCAATGAATGCATTCAATGCAGTCAATGCAGTCAATGCAAGTCACGTCGAAATTATACACAAATTACGACAAACTATTGGTTTGTTTACGAAAATTGAACTATTTTTGAGGATATGTTTTGTAAGCTTTTAAATAAAATAGTTTTTAAATCAATTTTCGAAACAAATTACTATTAATTAAATTAATATTTATTTATATTTTGATTTAAGATTTACTAAATTGTGAATATGTTTTGTGAAAACCATTTTGAGTGAAGAGTTTGTGTTTGAGTGGAAGTAATGATAATTTGATTCGGAGTTTGACTTAAAGGTAAGGAAATGAGGAATAGATTTGAGTTTAAATGCGTTGACAATCAAAAGGAAGTAGAGATCTGTCGACACATTCGGGTTGTGGTCAGGCAGTGGTTGTAACCATTGGTCTGATCTAACCATTACTCTCGAGTCATTGACCATCACTAGTGCTGGAGCGGGCGTTTGGTCAGAGCCGACGGCCAACCGCTCGCACCGTTAGGATTGAGAGACAGAGAGTGAGTGCAGGTCTGGAATGATGTAGAGGTGATGTAGTGGTGATGTAGTGATGATGTAGTGATGCAGAGATGCAGAGATGCAGTGGTGATGGCCATTGACCTTAACCCAAACCACGCACTCATAGATTGTCTCAATTAGGCCACGAGAGGCAGTATGTAGTGCTGCGCTCCTGTGCTCTCCGGTTCGGTCGACCACAAGTGGTAGCGCCGTTGGGCTTCCGCGACAACAATTTGCTTCAGTGTTGTAGTGCTGTTGTGCTGTTGAGAGCAGTCAGTCCTCTCAGTCCTGCCATTCCTGCCAGTCCTGCAGCACTGGTTTCGCCACAGTATTGGCACCACTTTCTTAGGCCCGGGGCGTAAGATCGCGAGCGCCTCCAAACTGCCAGCGCTTCCTCATTCAGACGATCCACAACTGATTCAGAGTTTGTAAGTCGGAGTCAAACACTCTTTCACTTATTTCACATTAATTGCGTTATCTTTTTCTTATAAGTTATTACTATTTCTTATTTTATTCAAACTAATAGTTATTATAATTTCGACTATTTTTCATAAACTTTTTCATTACGTGTTATGTAATAAATAATATTTAAATTGGTTTTGGTTTTGGTTTTGCTTTAATTAATATTAAGTTATTTATCAAATATAGTGACAAACACTTTGCAGATGTTATGTTTGATTTTGACATTACATTTGTTTAAAGTTTTATTATAATTCATTTCTAATATAATTTTAAAACTTGTTGTTTCCCTAAAGATATGTTATTATATGTTTGGGTAAATTGTTATTCAAATTAATTGATTTAATAAATTCTGAATTGTTTTTGAGAACACGTTGTGTTTGAAAACTAATTTCAGTTTAACCTAATTCGTGTGGAATCGACAAAATAAGTCATATTTTGTTTTGAAAATAAGTGCTATTTTAGTGGGTTTTGATTTTTCGGATTGATTTTGACATTTAATACATTCAATAATTAATTTAAAGATCAATATTTGATTGAATATTCAATTTTGTATTTACGTAACGGGAAGTGTAATTTAGATTTTGTATGAATTGCAAAATAGTTTATTTGATTTGCACTACTCTTCAGAAGACAGTAAGGGTTTAAGGATTTCCAGGTAAGACATCTCACATCTCATTCACATCAGGGCTTAGTTTGTTCTCAATTTTGATTACTTTTCTCTATATATTTCTCTTATTTCTATCAAATGCTTCAAAGCTTTTGTTTTATTATATTCATACAAATAAAATATATGTAAAAATTTGCATATTATTTGATTAAATTATTTATTTATTCAAAAATAACTTTACTTCTATATTTTTGGCACAAGTTGGCCTAATTAGCTTGGTCAAATATATCTTTTTACCTTTAAGGTACTTTTTGAAAGTTCCTCCTTTCAAGCCTTCCCATCGATAATCAGGTATTTGTTGAATAAGTTTTTTTGTTTATTTACTCAAATATATGTAAGTTTTTATTTACGTCTCAATTGTTATTCTTATTATTAATTTTTATTTATCGATTAACTGCTAATAATTACAAAATT
>JAQIYC010000984.1:0-10820 GCA_034699545.1 Porobelba spinosa | reverse complement strand
AATTAAAAATTTAATAATTTAATTCAATAATTTTATTTAAAGTTTCTTATATTGTGTTTCTGTAAACGAAAACTTATAAATTAAAATTTCTGAATAACAAATAAAAACTTAAATAATTAATAATTTTTTTAGATAGTTTATTTTAAGTAGTTTTATGAAAACTAATACTAACTGTGACTGTATAGACTTGTAACTGTAATTTGACTTTAAAATGTAACTTTAATCTTTTGACATATTTTTCAACAATTGAATTTTAAAATTATTTTTTTATTTAATATCAATGTTATATTAGTTTCAGGATTGAATCTATAGAAATTAAAGAGAGTTGTATAAAGTTACAAATTTGATTTTAATTTAATATTAAAGTAAATATATGTAGAAAAAAATCAAAGAAAATTCAAAACATACTTTAAAGCAGGGTTGGCCAAGGGGGGGGGTTGAGGCCTTCAACCCTTCCTAAGAAAAAAAAATTGGTCTTTAACCCCACTGAGATTCCGCCATTCTGAAAAAATAGCCGTAATTTAATTAAATTAACGCTAAATTCGATCTAAATCTAATTAAATTGATTTAATTTAATGCTAAATTAGCTTAATTTAGACTTAATGTAGTGTAAAACCAGTTAAATCGGCTTTAAAACCGGGTTTTAAAAACAAAATGGCGGTTTAACGCGCAAATTTTGGCGGATATTATATCTTGTTTTTGAGCTAACTCCAACCTGGACCCCCCCCCTAGGATTTTAAGAAAAAATAAGTTATGTACCCCCTCTGACCTGACGGACCTTGGCCAATCCTGCTTTAATGTTTAAACTTTAATTTTGCTTGCTTATTTTGTTAACCTATTCAGGGACTTATCTATTTTCTTGTAAATTGTTATAGAATTTTATAGCCTTAATCAATTAAATTTATAAATAAAAAATATACCTAATAAATTTAATAAGAAATCAATCTGATATGCACATAAACATTTTTTAAGCAAGTAGATATTTTTAAGCTTTTTTTTAAAAATTTCTTGTACATATTATGATTTAACGCATTTTGGATTGAAACAGGGTTATGCAAGGCGGGGGTTGAGCTTTTGGGAAATATTTAGGCATTAACCACTTCCCTGAGATTTTGCTCGAATATGGCCTCGAGAAAATGTGTGGCTGCTGAAGGAAATCAAAAAATTTTCTCAATTTTTGTAAAAATGGCGTTAATTTAACTAAATTAACGGGAAATTCTGTTTAAATTCAATTAATTAGCTTAGCTTAGTTTAAATCCCGTTAAATCGGCTTTAAACTCGGTTTCCAAATTTTAACCGAAATTTACTATTGAATTGATCTCTACCTTGACCACCCATTTACCCCTACCTAAACCTCTCCCTGACTGACAGATCTGGGCTAACCTTTTTTTAAAATTGTACCAGATATAGCGTTTTTCCTTTTGTAAAATTTGTAAATTTACATTGTAAAATTACTGGTAATTTTACAAATTGATGTAAAATAAAATAGCAAAAATTGAAATGTAGTAAATTAATAAAAATATGCAGCATTTTTTCATAAATATTTATTAATTTGGTAAAATATGACTATTTTATATCTATACTTAAAATAATTTGCTATATTTAAAAAATTCACACTATATATTATAAAAATAATTAACTAAAATTAATTATAACTATTATATGACATTTTAATAATAATAATGGTGTATTTTAATATAAAATTTATGTATTTGCATAAATTTATATGTATTTTATTTTACACAAATATTTGTAATTTTACATTAAAATTTTATTTTACGTAATTTGCCGAACGCTAATCAGATATAACCAGATTTGGTCAGGTTAGAGGGATCCAGTATAGTGTAAATTATTATTTTTTAATCCTAGGAGAAGTCCAGTTTTGGGTTAGCTTAAAATTTTAAAGTTAAAAACAAGATGGTGAATTTTCGCCAAAACGCTATTTTATTTTCGAAAATTACAATTTAATTGGATTTAAACCAAATTTAGCCTTAATTTAGTTAAATTTACGCAATTGTTAAATAAAATGAGAAAAAATTACAATTTATTATTACTTTAAACGCACTGGCTTAACTCTCCAGCCAAGTGGGGTATAAATCCCCACCCGATTATCCGCCCCAAGTTTAAAAAAAATTCTATATTGTCCCTTTTTAATAAATTGCCGACTGCCAAAGACAACCAGCAATTTTTTTTAATAATTTAAATCTAGTTAAAATCCAATTAAATTTAGTAAGTTTAGCTAGATATAAACTAAATCGAGTTTAAATCTGGTTAATTTTGATTAAATTCAACTAAATCTGGTTGAAATATCGTTTTAATGCTTAAAAATAAAAAAAGGCAAAAAACAAAAAAATTACGTCATGACATTTTTGGATTATACCTTATCTAATTCGCCACTCTCCGAGGATTTCTTCTTTGAAAAAAATTTTACTTTTTACTTTATCTGATCGCTTTCTCCCTGAGTCGGCCGAACTTAAGCACACCCTGAAACTACGGATGTGCAAGGTCCGTCAGGTCAAAGGGGGTCCAGGGATAGAAAAATGGCCGATTTTAAAAAATTTTTGCCTGGGTAGTCTAGAATTTTTTTTTTGCTGCCGGCAAAATTTTTAGAGGGTACCTAAAAATGTATTAGGGGGTATTATACGTACTATACAAGTATAATACGTGTATAATACTTGACCAAAATATTTTTGAAGTATTATGCCAACCTTAATCCTAAGTGATTAAATGCATAGATCACATATGTGTAATTTTTTTTAATTGCTTTAAACTTAAATTGAACATTCAAAATTTAAAACAAATGTATTGTTTAATTAGGTTTTATTTACACAATTTATTTACTTCAGTTTATTTTGTAAACTCATTTATAGAAATTTCAAATATACAAAATAAAAAATATAAATCTATTTCCAATTATAAGTTATTATAACCGGAATATAAAAATAAATCATTTATTTAATTATTATTTTTGTTTTAAATACTGTTTTTACAAGTTTTGACTTAAAAAGTTATAAATTGATTGTTTAAATAATTTTAATATCAAAATTAATAAAGAATTAGCAATAATCGACCAAGTTACAAAAAGATAAGTAATATATATTTTGGAAAAAATTTAAAAAGAATTCAGGTTAATAAATTTTAAAAACAAAATTGAGTTAATTAAATACAGTATACTCCGGTTATAATCACTACCTCGGTGCACTGAAATTTAGGTGATTATATCCTTAAATGATCCTTAGGTGATTATAAGCTAAATCTATCAGTTGGTGCTCTGCAAGTGCAATGATTATAACCGAAAATGCTTATAAGCGAGGTGATTTTAGGGAGAGTATAATGTATATGTAAAATTATATATTATTTATTTACTACTATACATAAAATGCAACAATTATTGCAAGGACAAGTCTATTTAAATTGCTAAATTAATTCAAAACTATTTATATTATTATTGGATTTAATTTAATTTAAACTAAATTTGTACTTACTAGGGCAGCTTGATAAAATAAAATACTGGTTTGCTAACCAAAGTTAGCTCTAATTGTTGGTAATATTACCGTATTCCCTCACATATAACGACATGTCCTTATAAGGTGAATTGGACCATTTAGGTAAATTTTACTTAAGGTCCCTTACTGACATGTTCTTATAAAACGAGGTAAACATTTTTTTACAAGTAATCATTTTACTTCAAATAAACAATTGTTAAGTTAAACATATTTATAATAACCAAGTGTATGGATACTTATAATTTTTGTTTTCTAATTATAAATAAAAATTAATTTTTATAATTTTAAATAATTAATTCATAAGATGTTTAAGAATAACATAGCATATTAGTTAATAAAAAACAAATTTTAAACTAAAATTGTTATAAGAATTATGAATTTATTTCTAAATTAATTAATTTAATTAATTTTTATTATTTAGTTTAAATTTAAAAAATAACTTAATTTAAAATCATTAAAACCCTACTTTTTTCAACTAATTTGAATAAGGAGTCTACAAATCTAAAACTATTTAATAATTAATTATTATATTAATAATTATACATTAATTTGTAAACTAATCTTCACATTGAATTATATTGTTTTTAACTTTTTATAATGTTATTTAATATTTATTTCTGTTTATGTGAAAAATAGGCTAGTGTCAAACTAAAATATAACTATTTAATAAATTATTTTTAAAATGGGTTTTTATCCTCACTTTTAACGACATGTCGTTCTACCCCGGGGTATAAGACATAAGATCCACTTCACCTTATAAGGTCATGTCGTTATATGTGAGGGAATACGGTAATTGCGGTTTTTGGAAACAAAATGCCATTTTAACGCCAAATTTAGGCGGGAATCTACCATTTTGTTTTTGAGCTGATCTTGCCCTCGACTCATCTTCTAGGATTTTGGCAAACATTTATATGTTTAGCCTGCTCTGAACCCCCAAGATGTGTCGGACCTTGGCCAACCCGGCCTAATGTGATTAAAGAATTAATCATTATTTTTGGCAACACTTATATAAAATAGTGAATAAATTGTCTTTAGCGGCAGTAGTGGTATTCCATAACAATTTAACTGTCACTACATTATTGCCATTGCCTTGAATTTATGCCAATTTTAATCGAAATATCGAAGCGTTTCGTTTCGTTTCGTTTCGTTTCATTTAATTTCATTTTTATCCAAATTTGTACTAAATTTTGTTCGCATTTATTGAAATATTTCTTAATTGCATTTAATTATTATTTCTGAAACTATTTCATAAATGTAGTAATTATTTCACATTCTTAAGTATTAATTATTGATTATAAAACTATTTTTAGATAAAAAAATTTTAAACATTTTTTTCTATAATTTTTAAATCGATAAATAGTTGAATTGATTTATAAGTTTTATTTCGAACTAAATGAATAAAATGAGAAAAATGTGATTATTTTAGTATTAATATTAACTTTGAAAACTGATCGACGCCTAAGTTGTAAATTAGTTAATTCTCAGCTGTTATTGAATTTGAAGCGAAAAATATTTATTTCTCTAAATATCGATTCGATAGAGTACTAAACCATTGATTCAATTCTAATTACACGATTCGAATACACATTAATTAATACCAGGGTTTAGATCCTTGAATTAAAGGCGATCACAAACTATAAACACTATGTTTTTTCCTCATCAACACTGATCTGACAGATCTGATGATAGGTTAAACCGAATATGAATCTGAAGTTTCGATTTTCTGTATTAATAATCTCATTGTCGTATCAATTGATATAAAATCGATTCATTCATTCATAACTCGCTTTTTTGATATAGCATTGAATCATAAAATTGTTTTAGTCTTTTGGTCCTCTTTTCTGCTTTCAAAGTCATTCAATAGATTTGTGAAGTTTTTAATTGAATAATAAAATAAAAGATTTTTCATTGAGAACTGAAATTCAGATCCGTTTCTGATGAAGCCTTTAATCAGCGAAACGACTGAACGACGACTCTCTTCAGAAATACAGAGTATATGACGCAAATACAAGCTCTGATTGTGTATATGTGTATATACTTTACTATTTAATACTTATATAATTAGTTGATTGCCTCCAATCTATAGGCGCAGTGAACACATCACACGTGACGCCAAACGCTTGAATGCCAGAGAACTGCTTCTGTCTTCTGATACATTCGTAATCAAATAATAATTAAAAACCGGGTTTTTCTTCTTTTTCTATTCTCTCCCAATCACTCTCCTCTCTCCTCTCCCACCCATGTCTCAGAGCCACAGTTATCTCAGTTTCACACATATTATAACTACATTGAGATAATCATCAGAATTATTGAAATATCAAACAATTTATTTCCATTCTCTCAATGATAAACTAATTTCGATTTAGTTTTGATTCGAGTCGAGCAGAGCTTCGAAACAATTCAACTTTTATAAGATATAACTGGTTTTCAAACTTTCTTTTTATATTAGAATATAAATTCTTATAATTTTTTGGAGTTGCAGAGAAAAAAAATAAAAGTTTTATTACTTATTTAAAAGCTTATAGAATGTAATCTGCAATTCAGTTCAAAACTACTTTCACTTTGGAGTCATTCCATCCAAAACTTGAAATTTGAACATTTCTTTGACTTTTCTATCAGTCATATCGTTCGTTCATTCGCTTCACTCTTGGAATCGTATAATAAGTTCTCGAATTTTGAATACTTTTTGCATTCTTTCTCTCAAATGTGTTGTGAATTTTGAACTTCAAATTCAAATTGTGTTGGAATTGTCTTTCGATTTCTTATTTGTTTAAATCGAAATAAATCCAAATGTTGTTTATGACAGTAATTGCGAAATTGGAAGAAAAAGTAGATTTTGTTTTAGTTATTCTTTACTTTGATTGATGTTTTGTGTCATTCATTATCTAAACATTGAATTGCTTTCCGTTCGAATCGTAGTTCCTGTCGATCTCGACATCCCCGGGTAGAGACCGACGATTCTCATCGACCAGCTCTACGTCGAGTTCGATCCAGTCGGGCAGACCTGCTTGGGTGGAGAAGGAACTGGCGGGTCGGATCCGAGTGCCTCATACGTTTGTCGTGCATTCATATAAGTTGCCGACTGTGTGCCAACACTGCAAAAAGCTATTGAAGGGCTTATTCAGACAGGGCTTGCAGTGCAAGGATTGCAAGTTTAACGTTCATAAGAAATGTATGGAAAAGATTCCAATGGACTGCACGGGAGAGGCGCCCAAGGAGTACGCGGAGAACCCGGAGGACGACAGCATTGAAAAGGATGACGACAAGAATGAATCCGATTTGGAAAATGAGAATTACTTCGAAAAGGGCAACGGCTCGCACGAGGAGGAACTGGAGAACAAATTACAGGCCGTCACGTAAGTAGTGATTGAATGCGTTCTTTAAATTCGGATTATTATAATATAAACGATTAGATTCGAGAAGAAAAGATTGAATTTATTTATTTAGGAAAATGTGTTTCGAATTGTTTAATAAATAATTATTTAGTTATTAATGTGTTGTTTGTATACGAAACAGAGGGACGAGTAGTAATAACATCCCATTAATGAGAATCGTTCAGAGCGTCAAACATATCAAAAGAAGAGGTTCTAAAGTACTGAAAGAGGGATGGATTTGTCATTACACTAATAAAGACAGTTCTGTAAGCAGTTCTCCAATTCTCTCATTCTTTCCTTTACTCTAATGATTGCAAAACACGTTTAATACTCTTTCGATCGTTTTCTGCTTTTTATTAAAACTTTGTTTTCTATCGATTTTTCAATATTTATATTGTTTTGTGTTTTTGCGGTATTTAAGCGTAAAAAGCATTACTGGAGACTCGACACGAAAGCCATAACAATGTTTCAGAACGAGTCGTCTTCGAAGTACTACAAAGAACTGCCTTTGACTGAAGTGTCGCAAATCAATTGGAATCGACAGAACACTCATTCCAATCACTACTGCTTTGAACTGAAGACAACGAATTGTATTTATTATGTCGGAGAAGACGTAGAGATTGCGAAGACATGGGAGACCGCTATCAGACAGGCCTTAATGCCAGTCACCTCCAGCTCGCAGGACATGCGATACGGGTCCGGCGCCAACCACGGCTCGTCAGGTCACGACTCCGACCAGAACTCTTCAATGGATATCAGTTCGCAATACCAGATATTTCCGGACGAAGTGTTGGGTTCGGGTCAGTTCGGGATAGTCTACGGCGGCGTTCATAAGACATCGACCCGTTCTGTGGCCATCAAAGTGATCGATAAACTTAGGTTTCCGACCAAACAAGAGGCACAGCTCAAGAATGAGGTGAAGATCCTTCAGAACATCCACTATCCCGGAGTCGTTAATCTGGAGAAGATGTTCGAAACGCCCGAAAGAATATTTGTGGTAATGGAGAAACTGAAGGGCGATATGTTGGAGATGATACTGTCGAGCAAACCGGGCAGACTCTCCGAACGGGTCACCAAATTCCTCATATATCAGGTACTGATCATTGTTTGACTCGAATTGGAATTGGTTTGAATTGAACTCTTTGTTCGATCAGATATTGGTTGCGTTGAAATATCTTCATTCGAGTAATATATGTCATTGCGATCTCAAACCCGAAAATGTCTTATTGTCTTCGGACTCCGACTTTCCTCAAGTAATCGACTTTTCGAATAATTTATTTCAATAAACTTTATAATTATTTTACATTTTAGGTTAAATTATGTGATTTTGGTTTCGCCCGAATTATTGGCGAAAAATCTTTTCGTCGAAGTGTTGTCGGTATGTGTTGTCAATACATATATAACTATTCGTTAATATATATAACGATAACATTATTTATTCATTATATTTCATTCAATTACATAAAATTGAGTAAATTGTAATCGAATAAGATTTTGATTGAAATAATTAATGTGATTCTTGTCCTGATTGTTGAATAGGAACTCCGGCTTATTTAGCACCTGAAGTGTTGCGCAATAAGGGATACAATAGATCTTTGGGTAAATAATTAATTATTGATCGAAAAGAGGTTTGCCTTAAATTAATTAAAATTGTGCCCAAACCAGACATGTGGTCCGTCGGTGTCATCATTTACGTCAGCCTTAGCGGAACCTTTCCTTTCAATGAAGAGGAAGATATATCGGATCAGATCACAAACGCCGCGTTCATGTAGTCAGTAGTCCTTTTAGTCGATATATCAAAATTAGAATTGAGTTCAAAACTAATTAATTGATTTTTTATTGATCAAAACCAGTCCTCCCGACCCCTGGAAGCAGATATCCCCTCACGCTATCGATCTGATCAGTAATCTATTACAAGTGAAAACACGAAAACGATATACTGTTGAGAAGTCTCTATTCCATCCCTGGCTTCAAGTGAGTCAATCAAATCGAAAATTTTGTTTAATATTTCATTCATTGGAATATAAAATTTGTAATAAACTATATTCAGGATTACGAGGTCTGGTGTGATCTGAGGGAACTGGAGGTACAGGTGGGCTCTCGATGGGTCACACATGAGTCAGACGACAGTCGATGGGAAGACTACCGGAGGGCCAATGATCTGCCGCCGCCT
Organism: Porobelba spinosa; assembly: GCA_034699545.1. NCBI lineage: Eukaryota > Metazoa > Arthropoda > Arachnida > Sarcoptiformes > Damaeidae > Porobelba > Porobelba spinosa. Next base: position 1,767 of record JAQIYC010000984.1, on the reverse strand, counting down.
AAAATAGATGTTATGCTAGAGAATGAGGTGGACATGGATGAGAATAACGAAAATAGTAATTCAAATGTCAATTATCACAATCATAATCATCAAAATGGTTCGAGTTATGCGACAACTGCGAGCACAAGCCCTACAAAGAATATACGCCTTTGAATCGCACACTCCGTTTGTCTCTGTCTTGCATTCATTGCCTCATTAGTTAGGATTCGATTCATTGCTTCTCTAAAAGCAAAACATAACTCAATTCATGGAATTTTGTTACGAAACACAAGAACACAACTATTGAATAGAACCAAAAAACAATTTAAACAAATTCTGTGTTTTGATCGACAGCTCAGCACAAAATGTCTTTTTCAGCCAATTTTTACTCATATTATATCCAATAGTTCTGTGATTTCATAAACTAATTGCTATTATTATTATTACTATTATTGTTATGAATACAAATCAAGAAAAAGGCAATAACTCTCCGAAACCTCTTTTCATATCCAAATTTTCAAAAACTCATTTTTAGTCATTAATCAAGACTTGAAATCAAATTTAAAATGAAATGATTTCACGACTTTTTATTTTAGTTTATATTTTAGATAAATATTTAATACTATGTTTTGTGCCTATCGTTTGAATACTTGGTCTCAAACAGTATCACAAAAACTTGAACCCAATCTCTCCGTCTCTTAACTATGAATTTTATTTACAATTTTTTTTTCGTTGTCTTCCAGTTTTGAAAAGCATTTCTCTTTTGATTTATGTCTGAAATTAAGTTATTTTTGATCAGAAATGAGAACAACGATCCGCACCACTGTTTCTGACAATCTTTTGACACATCTTTCAATTTGACCAAAAAGTTTATATTTAAATTGAAAACTCATCTAAATTTTATCTAAAGTTTATCTGGCTATTTTTCAATCTAAACATTATTTCTTACTACTATTACTAAACATTTACTACTTATAACTTATTTTAAGATTTATTTATTTTAATTTTATGTTTTAGTAATTATTGTGTTTTTAGTATACATTCCAAGAAATAAAAGAAAACAATATTTATGGCACAAGAAGTGAATCAAAAGAAATAAATTTTTACAAAACAATTATTGTAAGCAAAACAACAATAATTTAAATGATTCTGATTTAAGAATTGACGAAACGACTGGTGCTTTCATTAGACGTTTAATTTTAGCGTTTAGTCCGTTTCTCGACAATCAGTTTCACCACAAAAACTCTATTCAAGTAATTAATAGTTAATCAGATCTTGAATTACAATAATTTCGAGTATAAGCATCCGGCATATCAGCACAAGTAGTTTGATTTAGTTTATATGATTGGATGTGTTCCATAACATTTAAAATCACTAATTGAGTAAAAGAATATTTTTTAATGAATAAAATTTTAATATTTTTAATTAAATATTTAGTGAAAAAAAATCGAAAATATATTCGACTCTAGATTTGTGGCAAAACTGATTGACTTGAAAGGAATTAATTTATTCTATGCTTTTCTAAGTTTATTTATATATCAAATAAATTATATTTTAGATTTTGATTAATCGATTCAATTATTTAGTTTACCTTTTTTTTGAAAATACAAACAAAACTTTTTTATTGTAAATAAATTTCTTGTTCTTAACGGTTAAGGGATTTTTGGCAATTGATTAAAAGAATTTTGATTATACTTTTGAATAAATTACCCATCATTTGGTTATTTTTATTACAACACATATGTTAAACACAATTGAAATTATCGTTTAAACAATTCAATTAGTTTC
>JAQIYC010000983.1:0-10821 GCA_034699545.1 Porobelba spinosa | reverse complement strand
CTCAAAAACAAAATACAAATTGAGACCTAAACCAAATATTTGTAGTGATTTAGAGCGCATTTACCCTTAAATTTCCTTTTTCGCAATATTCGGTCAAAATTGAGATAAACGGCTCGTCCGGACATAAGCCAATCAATCGAATTAGGTTTTCATGAACTAAATCACGAATTTGTTTCAATTCTAGCAATACTTCTCTATTTATAGTTAAATGTCGAATATTTAAAGGTTTTATCGAAACTTTAATTCCCTAAACAGTTAAGAAAAATGCAATTCTTTTTGATTATATTCTATAAATAAATTATAGTCTAATTAGTACTCACTTTATATAATGCTTTTCGCGGAATATAAAACTGAAAATCATTCAAAATTCTAGCATTTAATTCAGTATTCAATGAAATAGAATTGGATTTGTTTTTGTGATCAACAAAAGTGGTGTCATTTTGATAGTGAGCTGTGATCTGACGACTCGCTTCCAACGATCTTTCGCTGGCGTTTAGAAATACGATTTCATTCCACTTGACTGACCACCAGTTCGACTGCAACTCCGCTTCCAATTGCAGTTTACTGTCAATCGATATACACTTTAGATTTGATCACTAATGCGATTATGATTACCGATAAATAAAGACGAGTCCAATCGTTATGACCCCAGATATGACCGCAATTATTGCTATCGTCTCTATGTATGGAATCAGATATTTGTCTGAAATACAGTGTTGTTGTACTCTGTGTAATACAAACAAATAACCAAGTTCACATTTCTATTTCTATACCGTTTTGTAGACAAACTGGATCGTCATTCGAAGTCTCACAAACGGGTGCTTTCGAGTCAGGAATGTCTCCATTCGGCCAATGAATGGCACTTATGTTCGACAATACAATCTTGTCGTAGAGACCAGAATAGTAGAGAACCGGCTGAAACATACGCTTTAACTAAAGTATGTTTAAAAAATAGTTAAATTTAATTAACATTACTTTCATTTCCATCGATTCCATTTCGAAATCATTTAACGTATAATCAGTTTCTTTGTCTCCGTTCTCATCGATATACAGATCTCCGCTAAGAAAACCTTCAATTGAATTGAATATCAAATAATTTAATCAATTTTTGCTTCAATTCATTCAATCGATTGCATTGATTGCCTGCAAACGATCGATTCCAAAGACGTCTTGTGATAGAGTAGCCGTCCATCGGATTGTCTCTATTGATGATGGCCTCAGTCAAGGCGATGCCGTAAAGCAGTACCGAGTCGTGAAAACCGGCCAAAACCACATTCGCGTCATTCTTGTCGAAGGAGGTGTTGAACTCGTTTCGCGACTTTTCGATCACATCTTTAGTGAATTGGAGATAGTCTTCAGTGAAGGGCACGTGTACTGTCAGCACCAGTAGGGACTCATACATCCTTCGCGCGTCCTATCAATTCGATTATCAATAAATAGGTTTTAAATTAAGCCAATACTCAAATATAGTTAATTGTTAATTGATTTAAAGTTAGTTTTATTTGTATATCATTTCAAAACTAAATGTTGAGATAAACGACAAAATGAGCGCTAAATGAGTGCTAGTATTGAAGAAAGCCATGCAATCTGATGGCACTCTAAGCCAACCTGACCTGGTTCCTGGTGTCACCGGCAACATACCAGTCAAAATTGCCGAATGAATTGCTGTGTTTGAAGAGCTCAACCGTTAGGAACACATAGTGACTCATATTTAAGTCCAGAGCAGTTAACAAGATTTGCCGCACAGTCTCTCCAAAGGCTAGAATTAAAATAACTTTTGGCCAAAAATTGTTAATCATTTGAATGAATTTAAAATTAAATTTTTCATTAAAAGCAAATGTAATGAGATTTGCATTAATTATCTTAATTATCATAATTAATGAGCAGTTCCTCACTTCTGGCTTCTTTCGAACACTCAATCAAAAGATTTTTGAGATTGACTTTCGCCGGCGATCGACTAATTTCGTGAACTTCTGCCACAATATCTAAAATGGGATCCAATGCGTCAACAATTGATCGCCTAATCAATGGTATTAATGGCGAAGAAGTGGTTTCGTGAACTATAATCGATATGTGTTTCCACGAAAATAATTGCATTATTTGTAGGAAAAAAGAGCCCAAATTCGTCAATGAAAACGATAATCTGTTTATTGGTTTCGTTGCAATTAATCCTTTTATTGTTTTAAATCGCAATTAACACAAACCGAGTTAATGTCGAAAATATTTGTTTGTTTGAGAACTGGATGTGTGCGCCGCCAGAGCTGATTACCGGAATATTCCAATGCGCGGCCATTCTTGCCACTGGATCTAATGCTAATCCACTGTAAAAATTGGACATTAATAGAATTTGACCTGAGATATAGGATGGAACCATTCCCATCAACCCTCTCCAGGATTGAAAATTTTGGCTATAATCTCCCCCATCCCCTAGGATTTTTGATCCGACACAATCCCTCTATTCCCAAATTGATATTTTATATATTTTTGGCCTAAATTGTGCTAAATTTTGTTTAAAGAAATGTAATTATGTAAAATTTATACCAATATTTTTGCCAACTTATACTATAAACTACCAGGATTTTAACCAAGATTTTTCAAGTTGACTCCACCCATAACCCCCTAACTTCAAAGTTTACCGACATCTCTAGATTTGACATTTTTAACAATTAAACTATTAATCTATAAATTATCTGAATATAAATTATTATTATTATTATCTCTAATAATCTCTATAATTATAAATAAAACATTTTGTAAAAATACAAATTAAAGAAATTAAATACAATTAAAATTAAACGAACCAGGATGGACCAATAAAAACAGTGACTCTTCGCAGATAAAACTCTTCGGCAGCAAAGACCCCGGCGAAGTTAGACGTACATCGATTTGAGCCGTTCCGAAACACCGCCTCATCCCAGGTTATCAATGGAAACAACTGTTTTGCCTAAATTCAATTTGCCGTTAGTTTTAATTAAGTAATGCAATCAAAACATTTTAATCTCAGTATCGTTATTAATATTCAACTTTATTACTAAATAAAGACATCCAGATACAATAAATATAATTAATATTTATTAACCTTTTGAATTGCAATATCAATCGACGGTTTGGCCAATTCTAAAGTATAGGGCAGTTCCGAATCGGCCACAAATATTCCCACAATTCGGGCCCGAAATAAGCTATTATTATATGTAGTTTTGTTTAAATAACTGCCAGTACTGCTCGATCCTAATGAGATTACTAATGATAAAACATAAAATTTAATTAAATTCAACATGTTAATTTTATAGATTTTTAATTTTATAATATCGAATCAAGTATTTAGAGAAAGTCAACTTTTTCTAATTATAATCACATCAAGAGTGACATATGGAGGTAGAATATGCTTTAGGTGCTGTTAGTATCGTGACTAATAAAGGTAAATTTTCCTATACTTTCAATTCAATAGATATTTGCTTTCATTTAAAATTGCAATTCAATTAAGACATTTAGACTACTGTAGAAATTACACCCTTTAGTCAAATACAATAACGACTGCAATAAAGCAATCAATTAATTGTGCTTTTGTGGACCAATGGCTCAATTGAGTTAAAGACATACTAAACAAACAATGCATACAAATGTGTATCAAAAGACATCTTTTATTTAAGACTTTGAGTTAAACTTAAAAAATATTACATTTAATGGAGAAAAACAAAGTTTATATAAGTCTTGAACTAAGATATGATATTATAAGTTAGAAAAAGTCAAAATTGTTTTTATTGCTTCACAAAAATGACTGAATGAATGGAAAATATATGACATTTAATAGTAAATCAAAGATAACGGTTATTATGAACAATGAATCTGAGCTGACATACAGACGACATGACAGGTGTATCGATATAGGATTGAATCAACAATTAAATTAATTTAAATTAATTACAACTATTTTTTGAAAATTTATAATATGTTTGAAATTGTTTAAACAAAATGACAATTAACTCAAAGCATCCCTAGATTTGTGCAATAGGTTGTGTCACTCATAATAGTTAAGCCAATTATGTCCTTCCAATTGATGTTTGGAAATAAGAACAAAAACCATTAAAAAAGAAAAGTTAGAAAACGACTGAAAATTTTATTTTAATGACATTTAGTGTTTGCGTCAATTGTTTTAATGAATGTAAATACAAATTGTGGTTAAATTCGTAAAATAAGAATATATTATATATTAATGGAAATACTTTCGATGAGAAATGAATTAATGAATATTTAAATAAAATTCGAGCCATTATTCACTTCATTGTCGTTATGATCAATGGAATCGATATTGTCGTTCATGTCGTTAATGGTTGGTTCGATCATTTGGTTGGACTCGTCGTCATTCGATTGGACAGACATAGCGGTCAGCGCCCAATGACTCCTCTGGTGGGACTTGAGGTCTTCAGGTCTGGCAAAGCGTCGACTGCAGTCACCCGATTGGCACACATATGGCTTCTCTCCCGTATGGGTCAACATATGTCTCTTTAGATGATAGTTATCGTTGAACTGGCGATGACAGGCCGGCCACAGACAGCTGTAGGGCCGCCGACCGGTGTGTGAATACATGTGTCGATTGAGACGATAAGCGCTTCCAAATGGTTTCAAACAAATGTCGCACTTGTATTGACCGCCGATTGCCGGCGCTATTCGAATAAAACAATATTTATATAAAAATATAATATATTTGACAAAAATAAACCGAAATTACGATTGGATTTGCGTTTAGGCTTTACTCCGAAGTCATAGTCGTCGGGAGCGTCTCCGTCGCCGCCGTCGTCGTCATCCTCGTCCTCCTCGTCCTTCCTCTGAGTCTTGTAAACCCGTTTGGTCTGAATGCGGTTGAGCTGTTTGTGGGCACTGTTGGCGCCGGTAGTGAGCGCTGTCTTCTCTTTATTAACTTTAATGATATTCCGCTGCAAATCAATGATCTTTTGCCGCAATTGCTTCACCTCTAGCGTCAACTGCCGGCAGTCCTCCAGACGCTGTCTGTCGTCCTTCTTCTCGCGGTTGAGCGCGTTCTGCAGGACTGACAGGATTTGGCTGTAATTGGGTTTGAGCTGATCCAGGCGTGAGTCCAACTCAGATAAGCAGATCCAACCCAACTCTAACATCATTTTGTGTTCGACCAAACAGTTCCGCATTTTGTACATTATGTTGAGCACCAGTAGAGTGATTGTCCACAACTGCTCTTCATTCAACTGACCCCTCCTGTGCCCCAACAGGCCATCGAAGTACTGCTCGTTCTCTTCAAATAACTCTTCGATGAATTGCTTTGAGTTATAGTTCGCCAAAAGCCAGACTCGGGTCGACTCGAAGCTGTCGCTCATCTCCGGCAACGACTCCCTCTCTCTCTCCCCCTCTCTGTCCGCCTCTGGATCTGCGGTATTGTCCGAATCGACGCTTTTGTTGTTCACAACCGACTCATAAACGCCAATAATTTGAGCCAAACGTCTGAAGACTGATCTGTCGATTGAAGTCGTGTTTTGTTGGCTTTGACTCTCATTTCGATTTGTTATACAATTTATTAGTTTAAGTATCGCTTGTTTGTGATGCGAACGAATCGAAAACATTTTTATTTGATTTAATTTAATTCAATTGAATGAGTCTTTAGGCTCAACAGTATTGCCGATTAAATTAAGTCTAAATACCTTTCATATAATTTTACTGTTAGTACAAATTATTTTACAATTTGCCTAATCATCAATTACGTCGACAAATAACTAATATTTTCAATATTTCACAAATATTACATAACATAGCATTGCATTACATTGAACATGCTGATTTAGAAATATATTTTGCTAATTTACATTGACTTAAAGTACAGTATTAATTTAGAGTCCAATTTTTTTTTCAAGATAAAGCTTTAAAAAATTTAGTATTAAATATAAGATTATCTGAGTCTAAAATTTAAAAATATCTTGAAATTTTTTAAAATGTGTTTGAGCAAATTAATGAATTAATTAAATCAATACATTAAAATAATTTAATCATGAGTTTACTTTACAGTATTAACAAGACAAAAATTAATACAAATATAACTACATTTTTAATTTTTATTACTAAAAATTTTAAGAATTTATTTCAATATTAGAAAAATATATTTAAAAAAGTAACCCAGTTATTATTTTTGTATTGCAAATAAAGCACAGATGTCAGATTCATGCCGCGGAGTCATGCCCACCAACCCCCTCCCTCCAGGACTAAAATTAGACCTTTGAGCCCAGGATTTTTGAGCAAAAAAGGACCTCTTCAAAATTTTTTGATTTTGTTCTAAATTGGTGCTAATTCCAATTTAAATGCAGTTAATTTACCTAAATTTAGTTTCAATCCGGTTTAAATTTAGTTTTAATCAAGTTGTAAATGAGTGAAAATTAAACCAATATTTTTTGCCAACCCCTACCATAACCCCCAAGAATTTAGATCAAAATTTTCAAATCTGACCTCCCCACCCCCACTCCCTCCCCCAAACTTCTTTGAACACCGACATCTCTGAAATAAAGCTTACTTAAAATAACATTTAATTTTAATAAGTAACTCTAACTTAATCAAAAATGTTAATTTTTAAAATTAAATTAATATTTTTAACAACTATAAATTAAAAATCTATTTATTTAAACTTAAGTAGGTAATAAACCAAAGTAATTACCAAAGTATCATTTAATTAAAATAATTTTAATTTAACAAAATATTAGAAATGTTTTCATTTAAGTTTAAATGATCAAGTTGAATAAATTGTATAAAAATGTGACTTTAATTTGAAACTTAAATATGAAAAACATTGCAATTTAATACAGATGTCCGACACTTAACAATCAATTACTGTATTTACAAATAATGATAATATTTATATAATTAAACATCAAAACAGTTAAGACATTAATAAAAACATATCTTAAAGTGAACTAAGAATTACAAATTGATAGTTGAATTGAATTAAATAAATTAACTTAAAGTAGAGTATAATTAGTGTTGAGTTGAACACAATTAGTAACAATCGCTATAATTACTATCAATTATATTAATTATACATATTTTCCAATTCATATAAATGTCATTTTGATGACTCGAGTTCATCGTTTCAACGAATGGGGTTGTGATTGGGTTTTGATGGGTTGGGAAGGGCTTATGATGGGTCGGGTTGTGGTAGGGGTCGAGTGATCGGCACTTTTCACTTTTGTTATATATATAGCAACTAATATCCACCAGCGAGAGCAGCCTTTTTGCCCGAACCTCCACTACTGCCTCCATACCCACCTCCACCTCCACCAGCATTTCCTCCATAACCGCCACCACCCCCACTGTTGCCTCCATAACCACCTGCACCTCCTCCTCCACCACTACCACCATAACCACCTCCACCTCCACTATTTCCATATCCACCTGAACCGCCAGCACTGCCTCCTCCATAACCACCAGCGCCTCCAGCACTGCCTCCTCCATAGCCACCAGCGCCTCCAGCACCGCCTCCTCCATAGCCACCAGCGCCTCCTCCTCCACTACTGCCATATCCACCAGCACCACCTTCATTTCCACCATAACCGCCTCCACCGCCACCACTGCCTCCATAACCAGCTGCTCCTTCACCTGCACTGGTGCCACCATAACCGCCTCCACCGCCACTACTACCGCCGCCATAGCCGCTATTTCCACCTCCACCTCCTCCATATCCACCAGCACCGCCACCAGCACCGCCACCAGCACCACCATAACCACCAGCACTGCTTCCAGTGCTGCCGCCATAGCCTCCACCGCCACCGCCTGATTCACCGCCATATCCATCGCCTTCTCCTTCAAAACCTCCACTGTACGCGCCTCCACTTTCTCCACCTCCAGTTCCACCGGCTCCTCCTCCTCCATAACCACCGCCTCCACCAGCGCCTCCGCCATAAGAACCGCCACCACCACCACTAGAGCCTCCGCCATAAGAGCCGCCGCCTCCACCAGCACCTCCGCCGTAAGAGCCGCCGCCTCCACCTGCGCTTCCACCATAAGAGCCTCCGCCTCCACCAGCGCCTCCACCAGCGCCTCCTCCATAAGAACCACCGCCACTACCTCCGCCATAATCTTCACTCTTTTGTATTATAATTACGGGAATAACTGGTGAGTCGTCTCCGCCTATAAATCAATTGCAAAAATATTAATTTTTATAAATTCATAAAATGTAAATTGCTCATAATTAAAATTGCAATGCTAGATAAAAACTAGGATAATTTTGAATATAGAAACAATAAACTAAATAATAATGAAAAAATAAACTTGTTACAACTTTACATTACATTCTGTTTTTCAATTTACATTTCTGTTCTACATTCAATTTTTAAGTTAATTTAAATCTTAAAAATAAACGACTGAACAGTATGATCTTAATACTTTTTTGATTAGTTTAAATGCATTACAAAATTAATTAAAATATTTTTGTCGGACTGCGTCCTCCAGAAATATTTTATTAATTTTTAAGTTTTTTTATTTCAAATATATAAATTTATAGTAATTGATATTAATTAAATATTTTCCTTATAGTAATACATATTTGCCCGACATATAAATATTAAATAATTTTTGTACTGTATATTAGCGCTATTAACCTGTATATTATATCCTATATAATTGTATCAGTGTTCTCTTTATTATAACTGTTAACCTGTATATTTAAATGTTTTAAAATTTTAGCAGTGTTCTCTTTAGTATATCTGTTAACCTGTATATTTAAATCTTTATAATTGTAGCAGTGTTCTTTTTCTTATAACTGTTAACCTGTATATATAAGTGCTATATATTTGCAAAGGTATTCTGTATATTAGCGCTATTATTTTGTATTTTTATATGCTTTATAATTGTAACAGTGTATTGTTTATTATAACTGTTAACCTATATATTTACATGTTTTATATTTGTAACATTGTACTTTTTATTGTTACTGTTAACCTGTATATTTATATGCTTTATAATTGTAGCGGTGTACTGTTTATTATGACTGTTAACCTGGATATTTATATGCTTTATAATTGTAGCGATGTACTATTTATTATAACTGTTAACCTGTATATTTATATGCTTTATATTTGTAACGGTGTAGTGTTTATTATAATTGTTAACCTGTATATTTATATGCTTTATATTTGTAACATTGTATTGTATATTAGCGTTATTAACTTGTATATTATGTTTTTTAAATTCTATATTATAACTGTTAGCTTGTATATTTATATGCTTTATATTTTGAACAGTGTACTGTATATTAGCGCTATTAACCTGTATATTTATATGTTTTATATTTTAAACAGTGTATTGTATATTAGCGCTATTAACCTGTATATTTATGTGCTATATATGTTTAACGGTGTAGTCTATATTATAATTGTTAACCTGTATATTTATATGCTATATATGTTCAACATATATATGTTCAATATATATGTATGGGGTGTGGGGGTGGGTGGGGGTGGGGGTGGGGTGGGGGTGGGGGTGGGGGTGGGGGGTGGGGTGGACAGGGTGAAACTATATATACGTTTTTTTCAAAAAAATATTAAAAATCTAATCTTAATTAATTTTAGTTTTTAACCGTGGACTTTTATTAGTAAAACCCTTATTTAATCTATTAATATTTAGAAAAATTATTTCTAACATTTTAAATATCATATCTGGTTAAAGTATAATTATTAAAGCTAGAGCACATTTTATTTTATTAATTATTATGGTGATAATATATATAAGTAATGAAAAATTAACATTTATTATATTTTCTAGATGAGACGAATATTTAAATAATTTTTTAAAACTCAAAATTGTTTTAAATTTTTTTTTCAAAAATGTTATCTCAAATCTTATGTTAAATATATTAATTACTTATAAATTTATTTCTCTGGGAGAATTTGCATGACTAGTATTAAATGTCAATGATAAATTTTAAAATGCAATTAATCTAGATAATACAAAATATTATAAATAAAAAAATTTGTAATTAAAATCAAAGCATAACTTATTGAAAAGTTTATTTAAAGCCAAAAATGTAAAAACATCGACAAATCCAGTCGTTAAGGATTAAAGACAAATATTAGATCAAAATGGATCTAAACTTTAGATTTTAAAGTAAAGGTAAAATTTTAAGATTTTTAGTTTTGTTTTATTTAAACGTTTTACCAAAAGATAAGTTATTTTAATTAAATTTACTAAACGTTAATTTAAACTGCATTATCAATAATTTGGCAAAATATAACATAAATAAAATAAATTATCCTCGCTTATAAAATCTGGAGAAAAATAAATTTAGATTTTTATTATTATTTAGTTTTTTAGATAAATCTATAATTTTAATATTGGTAAAATTTAAGCGCTTTTCTAATTTTGTTTTTTAATGCTTTCTGCTAAAGCAGCCAGATATAATATATTAATTAATTATTATTAAACTTAATTTAATATATAGTTTATTTAAATTTAATTTTTAAATACCATAACTACCACCGCCTCCACCGCCGCCGCCATATCCACCGCCTCCTCCGCCGCCGCCATATCCACCCCCACCACCACCTGAGTTTCCTCCATAGCCTCCTCCGCCGCCTGAAGAACCTCCGTAACCTCCTTTTAATTAATTATTAAAATTAGAATTTAGAGTATATTTCGTTTTAATTAAAGTAAATTTAGAATACATTAAATAAAATTTTTGCTTTTAAGGTGTAATTTACATTATTTATAAATATTAATGTTGGCAAAAATACTTTAAACGTATAATACGTCAAGTATTATTCACGTATTATACACGTATAATACTTGAGCATTTTTGCTCTACACGTTAGTAAA